>JBBDGP010004521.1:0-23726 GCA_037952835.1 Lithobates septentrionalis | reverse complement strand
CCCTAGGAGAAGCGCTCTCCCATGGGGTTACATTGAGGGCGCACTCCCGAGTCCAGCATTCTGCGTCCATAGACACAAATTCCGGACTCGGCCCCGGCGCCCGCGTCATTGGATTTGATTGACAGCAGCGGGAGCCAATGGCTGCGTTGCTATCAATTTATCCAATCAAGAGCTGAGAACCCCCGGGCAGAGAGGGACAGTGAGTTTTGGGGTTCAGGTAAGTAAAACAGGGGCTGGGGGGGCCAGTGACTGGCAGAAGATTTGTACAGGGCTCAGGTAAGTAAAACGGGGGGGCGGTGACTGCCAGAAGTTTTTTACGGGGCTCAGGTAAGTAAAACGGAGGGACTGGGGGGGCCGGTGACTGCCAGAAGTTTTTTACGGGGCTCAGGTAAGTAAAACAGGGGGGGGTACAGTGACTGCCAGAAGTTTTTACGGGGCTCAGGTAAGTAAAACGGAGGGGGGGACTGGGGGGGCGGTGACTGCCAGAAGTTTTTTACGGGGCTCAGGTAAGTAAAACGGAGGGACTGGGGGGGCGGTGACTGCCAGAAGTTTTTTACGGGGCTCAGGTAAGTAAAACGGAGGGACTGGGGGGGGGCGGTGACTGCCAAAAGCTTTTTATGGGGCTCAGGTAAGCAAAACGGAGGGACTGGGGGGGCGGTGACTGCCAGAAGTTTTTTACGGGGCTCAGGTAAGTAAAACGGAGGGACTGGGGGGGGGGGGCGGTTACTGCCAGAAGCTTTTTATGGGGCTCAGGTAAGTAAAACGGAGGGACTGGGGGGGGGGGGCGTTGACTGTCATAAGTTTTTTACGGGGCTCAGGTAAGTAAAACGGAGGGACTGGGGGGGCCGGTGACTGCCAGAAGTTTTTTACGGGGCTCAGGTAAGTAAACCGGGGGGCCGGTGACTGCCAGAGATTTTTTACGAGGCTCAGGTAAGTAAAACGGAGGGACTGGTGGGGCAGTGACTGCCAGAAGTTTTTTACGGGGCTCAGGTAAGTAATAAGGGGGCTGGGGGGGTGGTGACTGCCAGAAGTTTTTTATGGGGTTCAGGTAAGTAAAACGGAGGGGCTGGGGGGGCGTTGACTGCCAGAAGTTTTTTACGGGGCTCAGGTAAGTAAAACGGAGGGACTGGGGGGGGGGGCGGTTACTGCCAGAAGCTTTTTATGGGGCTCAGGTAAGTAAAACGGGGGGACTGGGGGGGGGGGCGTTGACTGCCATAAGTTTTTTACGGGGCTCAGGTAAGTAAAACAGAGGGACTGGGGGGGCCGGTGACTGCCAGAAGTTTTTTACGGGGCTCAGGTAAGTAAACCGGGGGGCCGGTGACTGCCAGAAGTTTTTTACGAGGCTCAGGTAGGTAAAACGGAGGGACTGGGGGGGCGGTGACTGCCAGAAGTTTTTTACGGAGCTCAGGTAAGTAAAGCAGGGGGGGGGTACAGTGACTGCCAGAAGTTTTTACGGGGCTCAGGTAAGTAAAACGGAGGGGGACTGGGGGGCGGTGACTGCCAGAAGTTTTTTACGGGGCTCAGGTAAGTAAAACGGAGGGACTGGGGGGGGGGGGCGGTTACTGCCAGAAGCTTTTTATGGGGCTCAGGTAAGTAAAACGGGGGGGACTGGGGGGGGGGCGTTGACTGCCATAAGTTTTTTACGGGGCTCAGGTAAGTAAAACAGAGGGACTGGGGGGGCCGGTGACTGCCAGAAGTTTTTTACGGGGCTCAGGTAAGTAAACCGGGGGGCCGGTGACTGCCAGAAGTTTTTTACGAGGCTCAGGTAGGTAAAACGGAGGGACTGGGGGGGCGGTGACTGCCAGAAGTTTTTTACGGAGCTCAGGTAAGTAAAGCAGGGGGGGGGTACAGTGACTGCCAGAAGTTTTTACGGGGCTCAGGTAAGTAAAACGGAGGGGGGACTGGGGGGCGGTGACTGCCAGAAGTTTTTTACGGGGCTCAGGTAAGTAAAACGGAGGGACTGGGGGGGGGGGCGGTGACTGCCATAAGTTTTTTACGGGGCTCAGGTAAGTAAAACGGAGGGACTGGGGGGGGGGGCGGTGACTGCCAGAAGCTTTTTATGGGGCTCAGGTAAGTAAAACGGAGGGGCTGGGGGGGCGGTGACTGCCAGAAGTTTTTTACGGGGCTCAGGTAAGTAAAACGGAGGGACTGGGGGGGGGCGTTGACTGTCATAAGTTTTTTACGGGGCTCAGGTAAGTAAAACGGAGGGACTGGGGGGGCCGGTGACTGCCAGAAGTTTTTTACGGGGCTCAGGTAAGTAAACCGGGGGGCCGGTGACTGCCAGAGATTTTTTTCGAGGCTCAGGTAAGTAAAACGGAGGGACTGGTGGGGCAGTGACTGCCAGAAGTTTTTTACGGGGCTCAGGTAAGTAATAAGGGGGCTGGGGGGGTGGTGACTGCCAGAAGTTTTTTATGGGGTTCAGGTAAGTAAAACGGAGGGGCTGTGGGGGCGTTGACTGCCAGAAGTTTTTTACGGGGCTCAGGTAAGTAAAACGGAGGGGCTGGGGGGGCGTTGACTGCCAGAAGTTTTTTACGGGGCTCAGGTAAGTAAAACGGAGGGACTGGGGGGGGGCGGTTACTGCCAGAAGCTTTTTATGGGGCTCAGGTAAGTAAAACGGGGGGACTGGGGGGGGGGCGTTGACTGCCATAAGTTTTTTACGGGGCTCAGGTAAGTAAAACGGAGGGACTGGGGGGGGCGGTGACTGCCAGAAGTTTTTTACGGGGCTCAGGTAAGTAAACCGGGGGGCCGGTGACTGCCAGAAGTTTTTTACGAGGCTCAGGTAGGTAAAACGGAGGGACTGGGGGGGCGGTGACTGCCAGAAGTTTTTTACGGAGCTCAGGTAAGTAAAGCAGGGGGGGGTACAGTGACTGCCAGAAATTTTTACGGGGCTCAGGTAAGTAAAACGGAGGGGGGACTGGGGGGCGGTGACTGCCAGAAGTTTTTTACGGGGCTCAGGTAAGTAAAAAGGGGGGCTGGGGGGGCGGTGACTGCCAGAAGTTTTTTATGGGGTTCAGGTAAGTAAAACGGAGGGGCTGGGGGGGGCGGTGACTGCCAGAAGTTTTTTACGGGGCTCAGGTAAGTAAAACGGGGGGGGGGGGGGGCGGCAGTGACTGCCAGAAGTTTTTTTCACCTTAATGCATAGGATGCATTAAAGTGAAAAAACACAAGGGTTTACAACCCCTTTAATCTCCCCCTGGGCTCTGCCTCATAGACCCAGGGGCATTTATCAGTGCATGGCTACCAGTCAGCTTGTCCTGTAAGAGCTCATTCACATTACTTGTGGTGACCTGAGTTTTTCTGCACTTGATAAGCCTAGGTCACTGCTAGAGTATATAGTCCTCTTTGAGGGGGGAATGTTATGAGAAATGTCCCTCCCCAAACAGGATATTGTGTTAAAGCAGTAGTAAACCACAGTGGATGGGGGAAAAAAAAATCCCTTGCAAGGCAATGTCATAATGTACTTGCATGGCATACTAGCACATTATAAGAGACTTACCTTACAATGAAGCCCTCCAGCGCTGAGAGGGCTGACGTCTTCCCCCAGGCACCTATTGGGGTTTGCATCCTCCGGCTACATAAGTGAACGGGGGTGCGATGACATCCAAAAGTGGAACTTCCGCTTTAAGCACTCTTCGCCCCCTTAGATGCCACATTTGGCATGTAATTTTTTGGGGGGAGGGAGTGGGTGCTTAGTTTTGAGTGGGACTTCCTTTTCCACAACCTGCTTTCGACTACGGACCGCCTAGGCGACTCCTCCTCTCCCCCTAGGTGGCCTCTCCCTCTCAGCAATCTTCTGGGACCTGTGACGTGCCTGTCCCCTTCGAGAGCGCAGCGGGACTCGCACATGCGCAGTGCGTGGCCGTCTGTGAAGCCGCAAGCTGTCACGGCCGTGTGCCCACAGTTTCAATGGAGGCACTGGGCAGAGGATCAAGGCTCAATGCTGCCGCATTGATGGACCGTGGGACAGGTGAGTGTCTGTTTATTAAAAGTCAGCAGCTACACTTTTTGTAGCTGTTGACTTTTAACCACTTGCTTACTGGGCACCTAAACCCCCCTCCTGCCCAGACCAATGTTTAGCTTTTAGCGCTGTCACTCTTTGAATGACAATTGTGAGGTCATACAACACTGTACCCAAATGAAATTGTTAGAATTTTTTTCCCACAAATAGAGCTTTCTTTTGGTGGTATTTGATCACCTCTGGGGTTTTTTATTTTTTGTTAAAAAAAAAAAAAGACAGAATTTAAAAAAATGTAATACATTTTGCAAACAGGTAATTTTTCTCCTTCATTAATGTACGCTGATGAGGCTGCACTGATGGGCACCGATAGGCTGCACTGATAAGGCGACACCGATGGTCACTGATTAGAGCTGCACGATTAATCATCAAGAATCTTTATCGCAATTTTTTCCCCATCTGCTCTCTGCCATCAAAAGTCAAAGTCTGGGCAGTCTGCCAAGTTTTAAAACATTCTATCAGTGGAATGTTAAGTCTTAACATTGTATCAATTTGTCTTTTACATCAAAGGAATAGACTTCTGTATGTAAATTAGGAACGTTTAACCACTTAAACACCAAACCTTTTTCTGACACGTGTTGTTTTCAAGTTAAAATCATTTTTTTTTTTGCTAGAAAATTACTTAGAACCCCCAAACATTATATATATATTTTAGTAGAGACCCTAGAGAATAAAATGGGGGTTTTTGCAATATTTTATGTCACACTGTATTTGCGCAGCGGTCTTTCAAATGCAATTTTTTTGGGAAAAAATTACTTTAATAAATAAAAAATAAAAAAACTGGCGTGAGAAGAAAAAAAAAATGATTACTGATCCTCTGTTTACATCACATGATCTGCTGTCATTGGCTGACAGCTGATCACGTGGTAAGGAGTCGGGATCGACCCCTTACTCCGATATGTGATCACCCGAGTATCATTGACTCGGGTGATCATAGCGCGCGCCACTCGTGCCCTGCAGGGGGCGTGGCCAGCTTGCAAAGGGGAGGCCATCTATTGACGCCCTCCCGGCAAAGCAGATCCATGCTGTAGCCGTCATTCGGCAATAGCGTGGATCTGAAGTAGTTAATAAACAAACAAAAAAAAGCCTGGAACTCCGCTTTAATACAAAAAAAAAAACAACAAAAAGCTGTGAAAAAACATCACTAGCAAAAATTCATAGTGACCTCCACTCCTCACATATTAAAAAACTGACAACGTTGTCAATACAATAATAAAAAAAAAACCCACCCAGAGTCCACACAACCTTGACAGAATAATTAACAAATCACCCCATTGTAATGAGACCATGGGGCACCTACTCGCTCAAAAAAGAGCATCAATGTATCCTTACAACAAATTGTATTCATTACCTGGTGGGGGGAGTCATGGTACACAAGTTCAAGGTGATTTTCTAAAAAGAAACAAAGCAATAAACACATCAGCTCATGTTGGAAACATAATATCCAGCTAAAATACTGTTGGCATGAAGTGCATGATATGAGAAAATAAGCTTGAGGCATAGCGATGCAATAGATGTTGAACGGCAGTCATTTAGTTGCGGAATTAATAAATTTAGCAGTATGCTTGGTCAGAATTTTTTTTTGTATTAAGTCCTAATAAAGTTATTTTTTTTATTTCTGTAATAGTTAGTCTACTATTTGTGTCAAACTACTTGGATTAGCAAGTACCTCTTTTTTTTCAAAGGGGATTTTATCCCCTTGTTATATAAACACGGTATTTTCTAGATGCAATAATCCACACCTTAAACGGTTAGTTAGTGGACAGAACTGTGGGCCCCCCTCCTGGATATTGGTTTGAGCGATACCTTAATTTTTTTTATGTTTTCAAGGTAAAACACCTGTCTTCAGATCCACGTTAAGCACAAAACTCTGTCAAAAAGGCACTAAAACAATGTGTAAAAAGGCTAAAAATGCAGTATGCTACACCAAATTAAGCACCTGCACTGTTTCAAAAATCACACTGCACTATGTTGCATTGATGTGAAAGTGTACCATAGAGTGTAATGTCATTTCAAATGTCTTGCACTGCAGTGATACAGCAGACACAAGAGAAATCACACAAATTTGAATGGGGCCTTAGGCTCCATTCATATATGTTCAAGCATGTTTGCGAGAGCACGTCGCAGGTGCGGCAGTCCATTCATGTCAATGGACTGCCCTACCCATGAGAAACGTGGGGAAATAAGTAATGAACCCTTTTTTTAAATTACATTGCATGGAGCTACACATGGCACATGCAAAAACATGCCATGGGGGTGCCATCAGGAATGAATTGAATACTGGCTGTATATGACTGCATATGCAACCTTTGATACTGTTAACCACCCACTCCTTCTCAATAAACTATATTCCCTTGGCCTTCGAGATTCTGCTCTATCCTGGTTCTCTGCCTATCTATCACAGCGCTCCTTCAGTGTTACCTACAACTCTGTCTCCTCTCCTTTGCCCTTTTCTGTGGGGGTCCCCCAAGGCTCTATTCTTGGACCCCTTCTCTTCCCTATCTACACCTTCTCCCTTGGTCACTTGATAACCGCCCACGTCTTCCAATACCACTTATACGCCGATGACACCCAAGTATATCTGTCTACTCCTCACCTCACTCCTTCAGTCTCCTCTTGCATTACTAACTTACTAACTGACATTTCAGCATGGATGTCGCACCACTTCTTTAAACTAAATCTCTTTAAAACTGAGCTATTAATATTCCCCCCTGCACGTGCCCCCCCTCCCTGACTTATCCATCAAAATCAACAATGCAACCATCAGTCCCTCCCCTCACACCAGGGTACTAGGTGTAATCCTAGACTCCAACTTGTCATTTCAGCCCCAAGTCCAATCGTTGTCAAAAATTTGTAGAATTCACCTCTGTAACATCTCTAAAATTCGCCCCTTTTTAACAAATGAAACCACCAAGCTTCTCATTCACTTCCTCTCGTCTTGACTATTGCAACCCCCTTCTCATTGGCCTGCCTCTCCATAGGCTATCCCCTCTTCAGTCTATCATGAATGCTGCTGCCAGACTTATCCACCTTACCAACCACTCAGTGTCTGCCAACCCTCTCCTCCAATCCCTACACTGGCTCCCAATCACCCAGCGAAATAAATTCAAAATACTAACCACAACATACAAAACCATTCACAACTCTGCCCCGAGCTACATCACCAATCTTGTCTCCAAATATCACCCAAATTGTCCTCTCCGCTCTTCTCAAGGCCTCCTACTCTCAAGCTCTCTCATCTCCTCCTCTCATGCTCGTCTCCAGGACTTCTCCAGAGCCTCTCCCATCCTCTGGAATTCGCTACCTCCACCAGTCCGGCTATCCCCTACTCTTGCTACCTTCAGGCAATCCCTGAAAACTCATCTCTTCAGGAAAACCTATCACGTCTCCAACTAATCTTCTACCACTTACATCAGCTGATTCCCCACAGTTACAACCTTTTGTACCACCTACCCCACGCTATTGGATTGTAAGCTCTTCTGAGCAGGGCCTTCTTAATCCTCTTGTATTTTATTGTATTATAACTGTACTGTCCTTTTTATATTGTAAAGCACTGCGTAAACTGTTGGTGCTAATAATAATATGATTGGATGCAGCTACTTTCCGGCCAGCAATTTTATGCCCAGCCTCTTCAATTTTCAGATCGAAGGCTGTCCGGTAGGAGAACACTGACAGGGACACCCACAGCTTGAGTTTCGCCCAACTTACCAGGAACTGGCTAAAATTGGCTTTGCTGACTAGTTTTAGTATATGCAGGGTGCTTGGAAGGTGTCAGAATTGCCTGCAATCATCCACAATAAGGTGAGGGCAACAGGCCCATAGTATATCTAGCTTCTTTCTCCTCTTACTACTTTCTATTTATTGAAGAAGAATATTTCTTTAAAATTTTGGCATTGTTTCTTTCTTTTGCCATTCTTCCACATATCACTATTTAGTGGCAATATTATTAAGATATATGACAATTACTAACTAAACAAGTCATTTTGTTAAGGAAAATTAATTTTGGAAGAGTTTCATAATTTTAGAGATTTATTACTTGCACATCTGATGTACATATAAAAAAAAATGCAAAAATCAAAATCAGATGAGTTCAGATGGGTCATGTTTCCTAAGCAACTACAGTTGTGAGACCTCTTTCTGTTCATTATGCCTCTCCAGAAGATGCTTAGAATTTTTGAGTCAAACAGATGCAAGCACAAAATTTGGTGGCAAAGAACAAACCTATGCTGATATGTGCATTATTTAAGTTAAAGCTGAACCCCGGGCAGATATAAAAGGCACAAATTAATTCACATCTGTATCAATACATCAAGCTATGTAATCAAGTTGTACCTGGATTTGACTTTATATCAGTCTTTTTTTGTTCCTGGTACAGATGAACTTACACGGGGAGAGGGAGGAGAAGGACTGGGAGCCAATCGTTTTTTCCTGCAGTGTTTATGTGCTAGCAAGGAACATGCTGATAGGAGGAGAGAGCAGAATGTCAGAGCAATAAGCCCCTCAGGGTGCTGCTCCCCTTTTCACTGTCTGGTTACAGGCTGGGAATAGGACAGGACCTGTAAGAGTTACTTAAAGTATAACTAAAGGCAAAACTTTTTTAAGGTTTTGGATAGAGTGCAGAGGAATTAGAATCATAGGTGTGCGCAGCCTAATGCATTAGGGTGTGCACCCTTAAGCTCAAACATACATGCATGTGTATGTATCTACATATATATGACCCCAGCACATTGATCTCCCTGCTGGCACAGTGAAAGAGAAAAGGATAAACACTTTTCTTATGGTAGAGCCGGTAAGAGGGAGATCTTTCCCATGTTCCTGTTGCTACACAGAACGATAACAATAATGCGCATGGGGGGATTAGGGTGTGCCTGGGCACATCCGGCACACCCTGTGCGCACGCCTATGATTAGAATACCTGTCAATTTGTATTGCTGTATGTTCCTTTGTTAAGGAGATTCACCCTCTCTATTTGTTCTGTTTACCATTATCATTCAAAGTGAAAGTAAAAGAAAATCCCAAATTTTGGGTTGTCCCCAGAAAAGCAATAAAGGGGAAATCTTTCAATAGGACACTGGTTCTGGTGACCTGGGGGTCCCCTAGGATCTCCCTTAATTTGTAATGATTTCCTCTCACTTCCTGCTTGGCTATGGGACAGGAAATTAAGGTAAATCTCCACAACGGGGCACAGATGGCAAAAAATAACAATATGACGGGTTATAACCCTTCCATACTCTATCCAAAATGGATTAATAAATCCAGATAGGGTTGTGCTGTGTGGCAAAGATGTGTAAATCTCTGGACTGCATATAAAGAAACGCAAATCCATTGATAGGTCAAACAGCTCCTATATAGTTACAATATTTAATCTGCGTATTTTGCCATTTGCCTGGAGTTCAATTTTATTAGAAGCGTTGGTATTTCAAGTCCATCAGATTTATACAGGTCAAATTTTAGGTTGCAGTATAGGGAACTTTCAGGGCCAAATCACGCTTTTGCATTACTGCATTGCATGTAAACGCACATTAGGACATTGCTGTACATTTCATTTTGAATGGCAGACCAACTCACTAAGGCAATGCAGTGCTAAAAATTGCACAGTAACACACCATCATGTGCTGCATTGATAAAAATGCTGAATGTAATTTTTAGTCCATTGTTGTGTGTTAGCAGCCCATTATAGACATGTGCAGGATGAAAAAATTTGTTTAGTTTCGTTTCGATCCGTTATTTAACTAAATTCATTTAGTTAAATTCGTTACATTCGTTTTTGGGATTCGTTTAGTTTTGTATTCGAAAAAATTCTACCGTATTCGAAAAAAACGATCAAATTCGAAAAAATTCTACCGCATTCGAAAAAAAAAAACTGTCAAGTTCGAAAAAATTCTACCACATTCGAAAAAATTTGACCGAAACTATATATAACCATTTTGCGAAATTCGAATTTCATATAGAATTAAATCGAATTCCAATAGAAAAGATTAGAATAGAATAGACAATAATATAAAAGACTAGCATAGAAAAACAATAGAACAGAATAGAAAAAAATATAATATATTCTATTCTAATCTTTTCTATTCGAATTCAAATTCATTCTGTACCAAATTGCAATTCCGGAAGATGGTTTTATATATATAAAACCATCTTCTGAATTTGGAATTTTGGATAGAATGAATTTGAATAGAAAAGATTAGAATAAAATGGAAAATAATAGAAAAGAGAACAGAAAAAAAAAATATATATATAAAATCATCTTCTGAAATTTGAATTTTGTATGAAAATTAATTTGAATTCGAATAGAAAAGATTAGAATAGAGTACAAAAGAATAGACTAGAAAATTAATAGAACAGAATAGAATAAAATATAATATATATATTATATTTTATTCTATTCTGTTCAATTGTTTTTCTAGTCTATTCTTTTCTATTAATTTCTATTCTAATCTTTTCTATTCAAATTCGAATTCATTCTATACGAAATTCTAATTTCAGAAGCCATCTTCCGAAATTCGAACTTCCTATAGAATTAATTCAAATTCGAATAGAAAAGTTTAAAATAGAATAGAAAAGAATAGCATAGAAAATCAATGGAACAGAATAGAAAAATAATGTTTATATATATATATATATATATATATATATATATATATATATATATATATATATATATATATACACAGTGGGAATGGAAAGTACTCAGACCCCCTTAAATTTTTCACTCTGTTATATTGCAGCCATTTGCTAAAATCATTTAAGTTCATTTTTTTCCTCATTGATGTACACACAGCACCTTATATTGACAGAAAAACACAGAATTGTTGACATTTTTGCAGATTTATTAAAAAAGAAAAACTGAAATATCACATGGTCCTAAGTATTCAGACCCTTTGCTGTGACACTCATGTATTTAACTCAGGTGCTGTCCATTTCTACTGATCATCCTTGAAATGGTTCTACACCTTCATTTGAGTCCAGCTGTGTTTGATTATACTGATTGGACTTGATTAGGAAAGCCACACAACTGTCTATGTAAGACTTTACAGCTCACAGTGCATGTCAGAGCAAATGAGAATCATGAGGTCAAGAGACAGAATTGTGGCAAGGCACAGATCTGGCCAAGGTTACAAAAAATTTCTACTGCACTTAAGATTCCTAAGAGCACAGTGGCCTCCATAATCCTTAAATGGAAGACGTTTGGGATGACCAGAACCCTTTCTAGAGCTGGCCCTCTGGCCAAACTGAGCTATCGGGGGAGAAGAGCCTTGGTGAGAGAGGTAAAGAAGAACCCAAAGATCACTGTGGCTGAGCTCCAGAGTTGCAGTCGGGAGATGGGAGAAAGTTGTAGAAAGTTAACCATCACTCCAGCCCTCCACCAGTCGGGGCTTTATGGCAGAGTGGCCCAACAGAAGCCTCTCCTCAGTGCAAGACACATGGAAGCCCGCATGGAGTTTGCTAAAAAACACCTGAAGGACTCCAAGATGGTGAGAAATAAGATTCTCTGGTCTGATGAGACAAAGATAGAACTTTTTGGCCTTAATTCTAAGCGGTATGTGTGGAGAAAACCAGGCACTGCTCATCACCTGTCCAATACAGTCCCAACAGTGAAGCAAGGTGGTGGCAGCATCATGCTGTGGGGGTGTTTTTCAGCTGCAGGGACAGGACGACTGGTTGCAATCGAGGGAAAGATGAATGCGGCCAAGTACAGGGATATCCTGGACAAAAACCTTCTCCAGAGTGCTCAGGACCTCAGACTGGGCCGAAGGTTTACCTTCCAACAAGACAAAGACCCTAAGCACGCAGCTAAAATAACAAAGGAGTAGCTTCACAACAACTCCGTGACTGTTCTTGAATGGCCCAGCCAGAGCCCTGACTTAACCACTTGACGACCGCCTCACGCCGATGTACGTCGGCAAAGTGGCACGGACAGGCAAAATCACGTACATGGTACGTGATTTTCCTTCCGCGGGTGGGGGGTCCGATCGGACCCCCCCCCGGTGCCCGAGGCGGTCGTCGTTTGTCCAGCGGCGATCGGTGGTGAGGGGGAGACCATCCGTTCGTGGCCCCCCCCTCGCGATCGCCGCCGGCCAATCGAATCATTCCTTTGCTGCTGTATGCTAAACAGCAGCAAAGGAAATGATGTCATCTCTCCTCGGCTCGGTATTTTCCGTTCCGGCCCGAGGAGAGAAGACATCAATGTGAGTGCACCAACACACACACACACAGTAGAACATGCCAGGCACACAAAACACCCCGATCCCCCCCCCGATCGCCCCCCCCAATCACCCCCCCCCCCTGTCACAAACTGACACCAGCAGTTTTTTTTTTTTTTCTGATTACTGCATAGTGTCAGTTTGTGACAGTTACAGTGTTGGGACAGTTACTGTTACCCCCCTTTAGGTCTAGGGTACCCCCCTAACCCCCCCTAATAAAGTTTTAACCCCTTGATCACCCCCTGTCACCAGTGTCACTAAGCGATCATTTTTCTGATCGCTGTATTAGTGTCGCTGGTGACGCTAGTTAGGGACATAAATATTTAGGTTCGCCGTCAGCGTTTTATAGCGTCAGGGACCCCGTCCCTGGGGACCCCCATATACTACCGAATAAATGTTTTAACCCCTTGATTGCCCCCTAGTTAACCCTTTCACCACTGATCACCGTATAACTGTTACGGTTGACGCTGGTTAGTTTGTTTATTTTTTATAGTGTCAGGGCACCCGCCGTTTATTACCGAATAAAGGTTTAGCCCCCTGATCGCCCGGCGGTGATATGCGTCGCCCCAGGCAGCGTCAGATTAGCGCCAGTACCGCTAACACCCACGCACGCAGCATACACCTCCCTTAGTGGTATAGTATCTGAACGGATCAGTATCTGATCAGATCTATACTAGCGTCCCCAGCAGTTTAGGGTTCCCAAAAACGCAGTGTTAGCGGAATCAGCCCAGATACCTGCTAGCACCTGCGTTTTGCCCCTCCGCCCGGCCCAGCCCAGCCCACCCAAGTGCAGTATCGATCGATCACTGACACTTACAAAACACTAAATGCATAACTGCAGCGTTCGCAGAGTCAGGCCTGATCCCTGTGATCGCTAACAGTTTTTTTGGTAGTATTTTGGTGAACTGGCAAGCACCAGCCCCAGGCAGCGTCAGGTTAGCGCCAGTACCGCTAACACCCACGCACGCACTGTACACCACCCTTAGTGGTATAGTATCTGAACGGATCAATATCTGATCCGATCAGATCTATACTAGCATCCCCAGCAGCTTAGGGTTCTCATAAACGCAGTGTTAGCGGGATCAGCCCAGATACCTGCTAGCACCTGCGTTTTGCCCCTCCGCCCGGCCCAGCCCAGCCCACCCAAGTGCAGTATCGATCGATCACTGTCACTTACAAAAGACTAAAACGCATAACTGCAGCGTTCGCAGAGTCAGGCCTGATCCCTGCGATCGCCAACAGATTTTTTGGTAGCGTTTTGGTGAACTGGCAAGCGCCAGCGGCCTAGTACACCCTGGTCGTAGTCAAACCAGCACTGCAGTAACACTTGGTGACGTGGCGAGTCCCATAAGTGCAGTTCAAGCTGGTGAGGTGGCAAGCACAAGTAGTGTCCCGCTGCCACCAAAAAGACAAACACAGGCTCATCATGCCCATAGTGCCCTTCCTACTGCATTCGCCAATCCTAATTGGGAACCCACCGCTTCTGCAGCGCCCGTACTTCCCCCATTCACATCCCCAACCAAATGCAGTCGGCTGCATGAGAGGCATTTTCTTTATGTCCTCCCGAGTACCCCTACCCAGCGAACGCCCCCAAAAAAGATATTGTGTCTGCAGCTAGCGCGGATATAGGCGTGACACCCGCTATTATTGTCCCTCCTGTCCTGACAATCCTGGTCTTTGCATTGGTGAATGTTTTGAACGCTACCATGCACTAGTTGAGTATTAGCGTAGGGTACAGCATTGCACAGACTAGGCACACTTTCACAGGGTCTCCCAAGATGCCATCGCATTTTGAGAGACCCGAACCTGGAACCGGTTACAGTTATAAAAGTTAGTTACAAAAAAAGTGTAAAAAAAAAAATATATATATATATAAAATAAAAAAAAATAGTTGTCGTTTTATTGTTCTCTCTCTCTCTATTCTCTCTATTGTTCTGCTCTTTTTTACTGTATTCTATTCTGCAATGTTTTATTGTTATTATGTTTTATCATGTTTGCTTTTCAGGTATGCAATTTTTTATACTTTACCGTTTACTGTGCTTTATTGTTAACCATTTTTTTGTCTTCAGGTACGCCATTCACAACTTTGAGTGGTTATACCAGAATGATGCCTGCAGGTTTAGGTATCATCTTGGTATCATTCTTTTCAGCCAGCGGTCGGCTTTCATGTAAAAGCAATCCTAGCGGCTAATTAGCCTCTAGACTGCTTTTACAAGCCGTGGGAGGGAATGCCCCCCCCCCCACCGTCTTCCGTGTTTTTCTCTGGCTCTCCTGTCTCAACAGGGAACCTGAAAATGCAGCCGGTGATTCAGCCAGCTGACCATAGAGCTGATCAGAGACCAGAGTGGCTCCAAACATCTCTATGGCCTAAGAAACCGGAAGCTACGAGCATTTCATGACTTAGATTTCGCCGGATGTAAACAGCGCCATTGGGAAATTGGGGAAGCATTTTATCACACCGATCTTGGTGTGGTCAGATGCTTTGAGGGCAGAGGAGAGATCTAGGGTCTAATAGACCCCAATTTTTTCAAAAAAGAGTACCTGTCACTACCTATTGCTATCATAGGGGATATTTACATTCCCCGAGATAACAATAAAAATTATTTAAAAAAATAAAAATGAAAGGAACAGTTTAAAAATAGGATAAAAAAGCAAAAAAATAATAAAGAAAAAAAAAAAAAAAAGCACCCCTGTCGCCCCCTGCTCTCGCACTAAGGCGAACGCAAGCAGCGGTCTGTCGTCAAACGTAAACAGCAATTGCACCATGCATGTGAGGTATCACCGCGAAGGTTAGATCGAGGGCAGTAATTTTTGCAGTAGACCTCCTCTGTAAATCTAAAGTGGTAACCTGTAAAGGCTTTTAAAGGCTTTTAAAAATGTATTTATTTTGTTGCCACTGCACGTTTGTGCGCAATTGTAAAGCATGTCATGTTTGGTATCCATGTACTCGGCCTAAGATCATCTTTTTTATTTCATCAAACATTTGGGCAATATAGTGTGTTTTAGTGCATTAAAATTTAAAAAAGTGTGTTTATTCCCCAAAAAATGCGTTTGAAAAATCGCTGCGCAAATACTGTGTGAAAAAAAAAAATGAAACACCCACCATTTTAATCTGTAGGGCATTTGCTTTAAAAAAATATATAATGTTTGGGGGTTCAAATGTCAGAAAGGGCTTTGTCTTCAAGTGGTTAGAAGAGTGGGTGATGTGTGACATAAGCTTCTAAATGTTGTGCATAAAATGCCAGGACAGTTCAAAACCCCCCCAAATGACCCCATTTTGGAAAGTAGACACCCCAAGCTATTTGCTGAGAGGCATGTCGAGTCCATGGAATATTTTATATTGCGACACAAGTTGCGGGAAAGAGACAATTTTTTTTTTTTTTGCACAAAATTGTCACTAAATGATATATTGCTCAAACATGCCATGGGAATATGTGAAATTACACCCCAAAATACATTCTGCTGCTTCTGAGTACGGGGATACCACATGTGTGAGACTTTTTGGGAGCCTAGCCGCGTACGGAACCCCGAAAACCAAGCACCGCCTTCAGGCTTTCTAAGGGCGTGAATTTTTGATTTCTCTCTTGACTGCTTATCACAGTTTCGGAGACCATGGAATGCCCAGGTGGCACAAACCCCCCCCAAATGACCCCATTTTGGAAAGTAGACACCCCAAGATATTTGATGAGAGGTATAGTGAGTATTTTGCAGACCTCACTTTTTGTCACAAAGTTTTGAAAATTGAAAAAAGAAAAAAAAAAAAGTTTTTTCTTGTCTTTCTTCATTTTCAAAAACAAATGAGAGCTGCAAAATACTCACCATGCCTCTCAGCAAATAGCTTGGGGTGTCTACTTTCCAAAATGGGGTCATTTGGGGGGGTTTTGTGCCACCTGGGCATTCCATGGCCTCCGAAACTGTGATAGGCAGTGAAGAGTGAAATCAAAAATTTTCACCCTTAGAAATCCTGAAGGCGGTGATTGGTTTTCGGGGTCCCGTACACGGCTAGGCTCCCAAAAAGTCCCACACATGTGGTATCCCCGTACTCAGGAGAAGTAGCTAAATGTATTTTGGGGTGCAATTCCACATATGCCCATGGCCTGTGTGAGCAATATATCATTTAGTGACAACTTTGTGCAAAAAAAATAAAATAAAAAATAAAAAAGTGTCACTTTCCCGCAACTTGTGTCAAAATATAAAATATTCCATGGACTCAATATGCCTCTCTGGAAATAGCTTGGGGTGTCTACTTTCCAAAATGGGGTCATTTGGGGGGGTTTTGTGCCACCTGGGCATTCCATGGCCTCCGAAACTGTGATAGGCAGTAAAGAGTGAAATCATAAATTTACGCCCTTAGAAATCCTGAAGGCGGTGATTGGATTTCGGGGCCCCGTACGCGGCTAGGCTCCCAAAAAGTCCCACACATGTGGTATCCCCATATTCAGGAGAAGCAGCAGAATGTATTTTGGGGTGCACTTCCACATAGGCCCATGGCCTGTGTGAGCAATATATCATTTAGTGACAACTTTTTGTAAATATTTTTTTTTTTTTTTGTCATTATTCAATCACTTGGGACAAAAAAAATAAATATTCAATGGGTTCAACATGCCTCTCAGCAATTTCCTTGGGGTGTCTACTTTCCAAAATGGGGTCATTTGGGGGGGTTTTGTACTGCCCTGCCATTTTAGCACCTCAAGAAATGACATAGGCAGTCATAAACTAAAAGCTGTGTAAATTACAGAAAATGTACCCTAGTTTGTAGACGCTATAACTTTTGCGCAAACCAATAAATATACGCTTATTGACATTTTTTTACCAAAAACATGTGGCCGAATACATTTTGGCCTAAATGTATGACTAAAATTGAGTTTATTGGATTTTTTTTATAACAAAAAGTAGAAAATATCATTTTTTTTCAAAATTTTCGGTCTTTTTCCATTTATAGCGCAAAAAATAAAAACGGCAGAGGTGATCAAATACCATCAAAAGAAAGCTCTATTTGTGGGAAGAAAAGGACGCAAATTTCGTTTGGGTACAGCATTGCATGACCGCGCAATTAGCAGTTAAAGCGACGCAGTGCCAAATTGGAAAAAGACCTCTGGTCCTTAGGCAGCATAATGGTCCGGGGCTCAAGTGGTTAAACCCAATTGAGCATCTCTGGAGAGACCTAAAAATGGCTGTCCACCAATGTTTACTATCCAACCTGACAGAACTGGAGAGCATCTGCAAGGAGGAATGGCAGAGGATCCCCAAATCCAGGTGTGAAAAACTTTTCCCAAAAAGACTCATGACTGTATTAGATCAAAAGGGTGCTTCTACTAAATACTGAGCAAAGGGTCTGAATACTTAGGACCAGGGCTTTTTTTCTCGGAGAATAGGTGCAGGAACTCCCCCGTCTGAGTCACCCCTTGTCTCTGCCCCTACCCACCTCTGACCACCGTCCCTTGATTCCACCCCCTACCCACCTACCAGTACTGCCCCTTTTAGAGAATACAGAACAAAGTATCATTTTGTGGTGCTAAATCATTTGTATGGAACATGTTATGATGAAAAGAAAAGCAGTAAAATAGATCCCCTGAAGCTAGGAATAGAATCCCAGCAATAGATCCTCACACAACAATAGACTCCCCCCCAGCAACAATGGACTCCACCCCAACAACAATAGATTCCCTGCAGCAACAGTGAACCACCCACAACAAAATATCACACCCAGTAACAAAATATCCACCCAAGCAACATTAGACCCCCCCAGCAGCAACAACAGATCTCCCAGCAGCCAGCATCAATAGATCCTCCAGCAGCCAGTAAAAATAGACCTCTCCCTCAACAGTAGATCCCTTCCAGCAACATAAGACCCCCCACCAGCAACAATAGATTCCCCATCAGCAACAATAGACCCTCACACAAAATCAGATATCCACCAGCCAACATCAATAGACCCTCCAGCACACTCCACAGCCCATGCTATTACATACATTCAGTGCTGGAGGTGGCGGAACTGCGTTCCCCTGCGTTTCCACTGAAAAAAAAAGCCCTGCTTAGGACCATGTGATATTTAAGTTTTTCTTTTTTAATAAATCTGCAAAAATGTCAACAATTCTGTGTTTTTCTGTCAATATGGGGTGCTGTGTGTACATTAATGAGGAAAAAAATGAATTTAAATGATTTTAGCAAATGGCTGCAATATAACAAAGAGTGAAAAATTTAGGGGGGTCTGAATACTCTCCGTCCCCACTGGTCCCTGGTTATAGGATGACATGACCACACCCCCTTATGACCTCACAGTCCCAGCATGCCCCGGGACTGTGATGTCATAGGGGGCGGGGTCACCACCTATATAAGTCATAGCAGAGCGCACAGACAGCATAACAGCCGGAGAGAGCGTCGTGTCAACATCTCTGGAAGAGAAGAGGGAAGAAGACGATCCAGATGTCCGGGCTCCTCCGCTAGCAAAAGAGAGGCAAAAGAGCAGAAGATAGCAGAGGAGCCCGGCAGAAGAAAGAAGAACCAGAGAGTGCGGAGACGACACCGGAGAGAAGGAGAAGAGGCCTGAGAGACCCCCGAAGTCGGCAGAGGACCCCCGAAGTTGGCAGAAGACCCCTGGAGCTGCCTAATAAATTTCTTTTAAAACCTGTGTACTGTGTTTTTTTTTTTGACACTTTTTTTCCCTAGGTGAATGGGTATGTACCCCATACTCATTCACATAGGGTGGGGGGCCGGGATCTGGAGGCCCCCTTATTAAAGGGGGCTCCCGGATTCCGATAAACCCCCCGCCCGCAGACCCCGACAACCAACGGCCAGGGTTGTCGGGAAGAGGCCCTTGTCCTCATCAACATGGGGACAAGGTGCTTTGGGGTGGGGGGGGCCGCAGGGCCCACCTCCCCAAAGCACCCACCCCCCATTTTGAGGGCATGCGGCCTGGTACGGCTCAGGAGGGGGGCGCTCGCTCGTCCCCACCCCCTTTCCTGACCGCCTGGGCTGCGTGCTCGGATAATGGTCTGGTATGGATCTGGGGGGGGACCCCACGCCGTTTTTTAAGGTTCCCCTTAAAATCTATACCAGACCTAAGGGCCTGGTATGCCCCCAGAGGGGGATTCCCTCTCGCGCTCGCCGCAATAGGAAAATGTGTTTTTCCTATTGCAGCCAGCGCGAGATGTACAGTACCCTGTCGCCGAGAACCAGCATGATGGGTTCGCGCTGGAAACATTATCGCGGCCGCGTACTGTAGTTTGTACAAAAGTCTGATGCTTTTGTGTACACATGATCGGACTTTGCTCCAATGACTTTTGTTGCCGAAAAGTTTGTCCGTTCGCACAGCCAACAAAAGTCCGATGGAAACAGAAAAAGTTTGTCCGATGTAGCGTACACACGGTCGGATGTTGCTCCAAAACAGCTAATTTGCATGTTTGTTGTAAAAAAGTCAGATCATGTGTAGGGGCCTTTTCATGTACAAGGATCAGTTGTCCTTTTCCCTTTGCAGAGAAACAGCCCCAAAGCATGATGTTGCCACCCCCATGCTTCACAGTAGGTATGGTGATCTTTGGTTGCAACTCAGCATCCTCCAAACACGATGAGTTGTGTTTCTACCAAACTTTGGTTTCATCTGACCATATGACATTCTCCCAATCCTCTTCTGGATCATCCAAATGCTCTCTAGCAAACCCCAGACAGGCCCAGACATGTACTGGCTTAAGCAGGGGGACACGTCTGGCACTGCAGGATCTGAGTCCCTGGTGGCGTAGTGTGTTACTGATAGTAGCCTTTGTTATGTTGGTCCCAGCTCTCTGCCGGTCATTCACTAGGTCCCCCCTTGTGGTTCTGGGATTTTTGCTCACCATTCCTGTGATCATTTTGACGCCACAGGGTGAGATCTTGCGTGGAGCCCCAGATCGAGGGAGATTATCAGTGGTCTTGTATTTCTTCTATTTTCTAATTATTGCTCCCACAGTTGATTTCTTCACACCAAGCTGCTTGCCTATTGCAGATTCAGTCTTCCCAGCCTGGTGCAGGTCTACAATTTTGTTTCTGGTGTCCTTCGACAGCTCTTTGGTCTTCACCTTAGTGGAGTTTGGAGTGTGACTGTTTGAGGTTGTGGACAGGTGTCTTTTATACTGATAACAAGTTCAAACAGGTGCCTTTAACCACCTCAATACTGGGCATTTTCGCCCCCTTCCTGCCCAAGCCATTTTTTAGCTTTCAGCACTGTCGCACTTTGAATGACAATTGCGCGGTCATACAACACTGTACCCAAATTAAATTGTTATCATTTTTTCCCCACAAATAGAGCTTTCTTTTGGTGGTATTTGATCACCTCTGCGGTTTTTATTTTTTGCGCTATAAACAAAAGAAGAGTGACAAGTTTTAAAAAAAACACAATAATTTTTACCTTTTGCGATAATAAATATCCAATTTTTTTTTCTTTAAAACAAATTTTTTCTCAGTTTAGGCCAATATGTATTCTTGTACATATTTTTGGTAAAAAAAAATCGCAATAAGCGTATATAGATTGGTTTGCGCAAAAGTTATAGCGTCTACAAAATAGGGGATAGTTTTATAACATTTTTATTTTTTTTTATTTTTTTACTAGTAATGGCGGCGATCTGCGATTTGTATCGTGACTGCGATATTGCGGCGGACACATCGGACACTTTTGACACATATTTGGGACCATTCACATTTATACAACGATCCGTGCTAT
The DNA here is from genome assembly GCA_037952835.1 of Lithobates septentrionalis. Classification (NCBI taxonomy): domain Eukaryota; kingdom Metazoa; phylum Chordata; class Amphibia; order Anura; family Ranidae; genus Lithobates; species Lithobates septentrionalis. The sequence continues at coordinate 2,809 of JBBDGP010004521.1, read as the reverse complement.
AAAAATGCATTGATTACTGTATAAATGTGACAGGCAGTGAAGGGGTTAACACTAGGTGGTGATCGAGGGGTTAACTGTGTTGCTAGGGAGTGATTCTAACTGTAGGGGGCGGGGACTCACTAGGGGAGGAGACCGATCGGTGTTCCGCTGTACTGGGAACATACCATCGGTCTCCTCTCCTCTCCTCTGACAGGACCGTGGATCTGTGTGTTTACACACACAGATCCACGGTCCTGCTGTGTTACCGGTAATCGCGGGTGCCCGGCGGACATCGCAGCCGCCGGGCACGCGCACCGGGTGCCTAGTGACACGGCGGGCGCGCGCGATCGCTGGCGGCGGCGCGCGCGCGCCACCTGGTGGCCTAGGAAAGCGAAGGACCTCATATGACGCCCGCCCGCAACGAGAGCTGCGCCGCCTGGCCGTCAATTGACGGCCGGCGGTCGGCAAGCGGTTAAAGAAGATACAGGTCTGTGAGAACCAGAAATCTTGCTTGTTTGTAGGTGACCAAATACTTATTTTCCACCATAATTTGCAAATAATTTCTTTCAAAAATCAGACAATGTGATTGTCTGGATTTGTTTGCACATTTTGTCTCTCATAGTTGAGGTATACCTATGATGACAATTACAGGCCTCTCTCATCTTTTTAAGTGGGAGAACTTGCACAATTGGTGGCTGACTAAATACTTTTTTGCCCCACTGTATATATATATATATATATATATATATATATATATATATATATATATATATATATATATATATATATATATATATATATATATATATCATCTGAGTTTGAATCCACCATGACAGAAAAATATTTTGCATAAATAATCCTTAGTTAATTACCTTCAAACAAACCAAGAGATTCAACAGAAGCTTTAAAGGAGCTCTTCAGACTACAAATCTTACAGGGATATCTTGGAACAGTTTGAAAGAGTTCTTACATGATACTACATGGCAGACTAAAGTACTTGTTGCAGACATACAACTCCTGGAAAGCACAGTGCCTGTAAATTCATCAGTGGCTAAGGCGGTGAAGGGTCAACAAGATAAAAGTAATGCATAAACCGACACATGGTTCATGAAAAGTAAACTTTCACACTGGGTCTCTAGTTAGAGTTAAGAAATATAGCTTATTAAAACGGCGAAAATCCAAGTTTTCAGACTGCTTAGAGTGACAAGTCAAAGAGGACCTTCCACCTATGAACTGTCTGAGGCTATATAGGTAATGTCAGTCATCTTGCACTTGTTAGGAAGAAATTTGAGAAGTTTCATTTGATGAAGGACATTTTCATATTCCTACTGATCACGACAAAACTGGAGACCAAGAAACCTCATCTCCAGACAGTGAAAAAATCTGAAGGCCTCCTGTGTGAACCAAGGATTATGTGATATAATTAAAATCTATAGTACCACTATGTGATATAATTATTTATACTGTTGTTTGTACTTTCTAACATTCAGAAAAAAAAGACTCTTTGTACTATGAGGGGAGTATGTGGTGTTCATACCTCTGGAATATAGATGTCACGATTTACAACTGTTACATACTTCTATACTCCGACAAGTTAGTTCCAATTCCTGTTATGGGGTATACAGATGGCTACGCTCATGGGTTGTCCTCCGTCAGTATATAACCCCCTCCCTGCTCTAGGTATTCAGTTTTTTTCTGCATAGTCAGGAGTAAGGACCTAGTTCCCTGCTGGGATCTCTAGTCCTGGGAATTTTTTTGTTGTTTGTTATTTTCTTTTTTTCCTGGATTTATTCTACCATCAACTGCCGGGCTGGATGAGGGGCTGGACGCTTGATTCAGTGGTCACCCCAGTCTAGCCAGTGATCGCGCGCAGACCACAGCTACGCGCTAGGTCGGCCACGACATAGCCCCACTGGACAGGGCTGGCCCTGCAAATTAAACGTCTGGCGAGGTCGTATAAAACCAGGTCTCAGCCTGTGTCACAGCGTTCCTCATGGCTGGCAGACCCCCCCACTTCGGTGGCGAGGAGGATCTATCTGGGAGCGTTACCCGCGCTTTTTGCTGGAGAGTTAAGTAAGGGGTCCCCTCCTCTCCTACCCCAGAGTGATGTGGGACACGGGTACCCACTGGGTGGTCGGTCCCTCCGGGGTTCTCCTCCACACCCCTCCCCCCTTCCTTTCTCCCTCCCCCTATCCCGGGTGAGGCCCAGCCTCCCCGCCTAGGGGCTTTGGGACATGGTTCCCCTTTTCCACCTTCGGTTGTTACAGGGGGGGCATCCAGGGTTGGGCCTGGGAGGTGAGTGGTTACCATAATTTAGGCCGCGGCTTTGCGGCCTACCAGCTGGGGGCAACTCTCGCGGCCAAAAATTTGGGCCGTGGCTTTGCGGCCTACCGTACTCGTGGCCAGCGGCCAAAAATTTAGGCCACGGCCTACCACACTCGTGGCTGACGGGCGTAAATTTAGGCCGCGGCTTTCCGGCCTACCGCACCCGCGGCCGAAAATTTAGGCCGCGCCCTACCGTACTCGTGGCCGGCGGGCGAAAATTTAGGCTTTTCGGCCTACCGGCTTGGAGGTCCGACAGTTTAGCCTGCGGCCTTGTGGCCTACCGACCGGCTGTCCGGTCGGGCGGTACGGGCCCACCGTGGGCCACGCTCGCGGCAGGCGGACAAAATTTAGGCCGCGGCTTTTGCTGCCTACTGGGCTGCGTTTTTGTACCTATTGGGCCGCGGGTTTCTGTGGCCTCCTGGATCGGCGTCCCTGTGAGGGGCCCCGGTCGGTGCCCCTGTGCGGGGCCCCAGTATATGCGCCCTGTGAGGGGCCCTGGTATTTT
>JBBDGP010004520.1:0-61415 GCA_037952835.1 Lithobates septentrionalis | reverse complement strand
GACTTCCAATCCAGATATTAGCGCAAATTTGTCTAGAAGGTAAATTAGATTCGGAAGTGTGGTTCGCGGGGATGTGACAAATAATAGTGCATCGTCGGCAAATAGGCATAATTTATGTGATGTAGAGGCTACATCTAAGCCTTTAATATTTGGGTTTGCTCTATTGCTTTAAGGAGAGCTGCTAGTGGTTCGATTGCTAATGCGAACACTAGAGGGGAGAGGGGGCACCCTTGTCTTGTACCTCGTTGTATCTGAAAGTAGTCCGATCGGTATCCTGAATATTTAACATATGCTCGTGGTTGGTTGTAAAGGGAGTCTACCCATTGTAGAAAGTTAGGGCCAAATCCCCATCTTTGTAGTATATAGCGGAGGTAAGGCCAAGAGACAGTGTCAAATGCCTTACGAATGTCAAGAGAGAGGAGATGCATAGGGATTTGGCGTGTTCGAGCTAGATGTTGGAGCAGGATGACACGACGGATATTATCACTGGCCTGACGTTTTGGAATGAAGCCTACTTGGTCTTTGTGTATAAGGCCACCTATAATTGGGTTGAGGCGTAACGCCATAATTTTGGCTAGGATCTTTATATCTAGATTGAGTAAGGATATGGGCCTATAATTGGACCACAGAGAATTGTCTGTGTTAGGCTTGGGTATCATAGAGATAATGGCTGTCAACGTGTCCCGACCAAAAGAGTGTTGTTTAAGGAGGGCGTTAAAAGTGTTAGTGAGAAGGGGGGCTAGGATGGGAGCAAATTTTTTGAAATATGAAGTAGAAAGACCATCAGGGCCCGGTCTTTTGTGTGGTTTAAGAGACTTTATAGCAATAAGAACTTCTTCGGACGTGACGGGACATTCCATAGACTCTTTATTGGCCTCTGACAATTTCGGGAGTGTGATGTTTTGAAACAATACCTCAGCTTGTGTCGCCGAGAAGGTACGTGTTGGGGTATATAGTTCAGCTAACTTTCTGCGGAATTCAGAAAGCACCTTCACTGGGTTACTCGTGAAATTATCCTTGGCCAGTTTGAGTCTGATGGGATTGTGCACCCTTTCCGGTTGACGTAGTCTCAATGCAAGGAAAGTATCTGGCTTATTGGCTTTAGTATAAATTGTGTGGTTGGATCTGCGAATGGCTTTGTCTGCTGATTCTGCCAAGAGCAGGTCCAACTCTGTTTTCGTCTTTTCTAACAAAATTCTATGAGGTTCAGTTGGAGTGGATTTGAATTGGAGGAAGAGGCGGTGAAAATCTGCTTCCAATTGCTGGGTTCTAAGTTTTTTTATCTCTTTTGAGGTGAGTAGATACAGATATGCAGGTCCCTCTAATTACGGGTTTGTGCGCCTCCCATAATAGGACAGGTGAGATGTCAGGAGTGGAATTATGTTTTATGTATTCTTTAAGGGATAGTTCTATATCGAAACAGTATGATTGGTTAGTTAAATATGCCTCATTTATACACCATGTACAGTCTCTAGACTGAGGGATCAGGGTAGAGACAGTTGTGATCACTGCACAGTGGTCTGACCAGGTAATTGGAATAATGTTTGAGTGGAGTAGGGTTGGTGAGGATGTAACAGGTATAAAGATGTGATCGATCCTTGAAAAGGATTTGTGTGGGTATGAATAAAAAGTAAAGTTTTTCTTGGCTGGATTACATTCTCTCCATGTGTCTAATAAAGAGGCTTGCTGGAAAAGTTTGCGAAATAATAGAGGGGGAGTATTGTTCAGGGGTGTAAGGAGATTTATCGAGGTGCTGATGTAGCACTTGATTGGAATCACTGCATATAAAAAGGGTGCCCTTGCAGTGTGTTCGTATTACTTGTAGGAGATGTTTGAAGAAGGGGTTAGGATTGTTATTGGGGGCATAATAGGAGACTATAGTGGACATCACGTCTTGTAAGTGTCCAACTAAAATAATATAGCGACCTTCAGGGTCCTTAATTTCTTTTGTTAGGGTGAATGGAAGGGTGCGGTGAAATGCAATGAGGACGCCACGTTGTTTAGTGGCAGCCGAGGCGGTGAACACTTGGGGATATTTAGAACTGAAGTATTTAGGCGTTGCTTGGGTTGAAAAGTTTGTTTCCTGTAGGGCCACTATGCTGGCCTTCAGGTGTGCGAAGGTACGAAAGGCCTTAACCCTTTTATTTGGGGAGTTGAGTCCCTTAACATTAAGGGAGAGTATGTTCAGAGGGGCCATTTATGTGGGTAGGGAGAAATACTAAGGGTAGATGTCTGAGGATCATGCGGCCCACCCGACCTAGTGGAAAATGAGGAAGGAAATGGAAAAAAAGGTGTGAGGAAAAGAAAAAGGAGGAGAGAGAGGATAGAGCATGTTTTTTGTAGAGAAAATAAGGAAGTGTAATAACACTTGGTGCGTTGGACATGTTAGCCCAACAGGTAGATGCCCATACTTCCAAACCAGCCAGCTGGCGAGGGAGTACGTGCATCCTATAGGGGGGTGCAGTGAAATTTCCCCGCCGCAGGTCGGGAAAAGTTAAGAAACTGTAGTGCTCAAACAATATAAACAGTACGCACTAAGACCGTATTATTATATTCAGTTGTAAGATATCGGCAATAACCCCACTTTGGTGAGAAAGATTTCAGTGCCAAACAAGTGGTACATCTGAGATCAAAATCACCAGGGGGGATAAGGAAATCTAAAAATAAATGGTATCAACTTAACTATGCCTATATAAGTAGTATAATTAGTATTTTTGAAATCTTAGGTTAAACAAGCAAGATTAAACCAAACAAAGCAAAAGGAAAGTATTCAGGACATATGCACCCTATAATGGGATTAGGGGGATCACATATGCTGAGTCCTGCAACAATGGGAAATCTTACCAGAACACAAACGTCTGAGTCTCGGTGGTGTAAAGTAATAAAAAAAAAAAAGAAAGAAGATAAAAAATAAAAAAGGAAAATGGAAAAATCACAACTATCTCAGTTCATTGAGATATCAACCGTGTAACCAGGAGTTCTCCTGAGGTGTTGAATAAGAGCATTAGATGCTGGGTTCTTCAGCGAGACGTGTGTGCTTTAGGATCAAAAAGGTTTGCTTGACGAGACGGTGTTCCTTTTCGGATCGAGGAAGGGCCAGCTTGATTCCGCTTAGGAGTGGCGGTGTAAGGGTAGGCTGCAGAGCGGGCTGGAGTACGTGGTAGCGAAGTTTCGGATTGATGGACAGGGGGCGACAGGTGCAGTGATTCAAGAAGACACTGCAGTGATTCTGGGGATGTGGAGGAGTGTTGCTGCCCCTGGTACGTGAACTGAAGAGAAAAGGGGAAACGCCAGGTATATTTTATCTGATGCTGTATCAGGATTTGTAATTGCGGCTTCATGGCTCGCCGTTTAGCAATGGTAAGGGGTGCCAGGTCAGAGAAAAGTTGGTAGTTGTGGTCTTGGAACTGGAGAGCGTCTTTATTCCGGGCTGCTGCGAGTAGTTGCTCCTTTGTGCGGAAAAAATGTAGTTTAATTATTATGTCCCGCGGTGGGCCGTCTTGTTGGCGGCGGGTAAGCGCCCTGTGAATTCTGTCAAATTCCAGGCGTTCAATGGGTATGGAAGGACAGAGTTCCTGGAAAAGGGCTGTAGTGAAGGATTGTATATCCTCAACCACTTCAGGGATACCCCGGAGGCGTAAATTGGACCTGCGAGATCGGTTCTCTGCGTCCTCTAAACGTGAGAGTAATGTAGCATTTTCCTCACGGAGGGCTGCCTGTTCCTGAGCATGTTCTTGTATAGTAAGCTCTATATCATCTACCCTGGTTTCCAAGTCTGCTGTGCGCTGACCTAATTCCCGTATCTCCCGTGACAGTCTGTTTGTTATTTGGTCAGATGTAGCTTTCAGGGCCTTGTTTAACATCTTCTCCATGTGTTTCAAGAAATCAGGCTGTGACATACCTTGTTGTGCAGGGACGGGAGAACCGCTGTATACAGAGTCTGCAGCATCATCCTCCTCACTGTCTGCCTGTTCCGTTCTGGCTGGAGATGCAGCTTGTTGTTTGGCGAGGGCTTTCGCCGCCATCTTGGATGAGGCGCGGGCTAGGGCCTCCTTGATCGGTTTGGTCTTATGCTTGCCCTTGTGACCCGTCAGAACCATCCCGGTTGTGGCTCGGGTGACGCTGGGGATGATCGCCGGTATCTTGGTTCGGTTAGGCGGTCTGAGGGCGCTATACGGTCCCGATTCTGCGGCGGGAAGTGCGGAGCTCTAAGAGGTAACGTCCTCCATGCTGAGCCTCGCGCATGCGCCCCCTGAGTAAGATGTTTGATGTAGACTTGAATTCATAAATCCATCATGAATGCATTTATTTTTGTATAAGGTACACAGAGAATCTCCAATTCTGGCATTCAGTGGGTGCATGAACATTTGGTATGAAGCAAGTTTTCAATGCCTGTCTGCAGGGGCAGTTCAAAACATTGCACCCCCATAATAGGGTCTGACTCTCTAACTGTATTTATCTGTATTACCTAAAACCCATGCTTCTCTAAAACAGAACTTTGGGTTACAACATAATAATGCATTTCTTGAACCATTGTATTCCACATTTACCAGAACCTACTACTGCCTGGAAAAATTACTACACAGGTATACAGTTCTCGGGTTCTGAGTCCCATAGCAATCACAAAGTCTGCTTTATCTGTAGTTACACCTTGACCCATCTGTTCCAAATCTTTGTTTCTTAATTTTTATCTACATAATCATATTTACAATTGTTACATAACATCTTTTCTCTCTACAGACATTAATGAATGTAAAACAAACCCTAACATCTGTGGCCTTAATAGTGATTGCAGAAACACAGTTGGATCATACATGTGTGTCTGCCACGGGGGATTCAAGAATATTGTCAATCAGTGTACAGGTAATAGTTTTATTAATATGATTATCCACTATTCCCTGCATGTTCGGTTTTGCTTTCTTACCTATTGGTGGTCTGGAATTACAGCTAGAACTTCTATGCAGCCTATCCAAACTTCTTCAATACTTCTAATGAGCATCGGAAACATACCCTGGTATTACTCTCCTCAAGGGCCACTTGTTTAGAGATGGTTATTCAATTTTGACCTAGTTGGCCTCTTTCGTGCCTCATGCAAACCAGTTTGTCCTCTGTCCAAAATGTCCACATCACTGCTTTCAAAAGAATGTCCCAAAATGCGGCCCGGGGGTCAGATGCGGCCCTTTGCTTGCTTTTATCTGACCCTTGGGGCATTATTCCTTCCACTGTCAGCAACAGTAGGGCATAGTTCCTGCCACTGACACTGACAATGGGGCACTAATAGTCCTAATGATATCAATGATGGAGCACTATTCCTCCCACTGACAACAGTGATGGGGCACTATTCCTCCACTGACACCAATGATGGGGCACTATTCCTCCCTCCCCCCAAAATACCCAAAACGGGATGCTGTTTTCTCTCACTGACACCAGGACATTTTCTACTCCTGCTGGCCACGGTCCAGGCACCCCTAAAGTTTGAAGGACAGTAAACTGTTTAGAAAGTTCAGAGGTGCCTGCTTTAGAGTGTAGGAATACTGTTGCGGTCTGAGCTGCAGAGTTCACCCCCTATGTCGGGCCATCTGTTTTTTCAGAGGTGGTTTTGTCTCCCCAGTGTAGATATCCTTGCCTTCCTCACTACACTGGACTGCATATACCAAATTACTTCACCTACTGTATATTTTGGTGTTGGGTCTTCTGAACAGACAATTAAATAAATCATCAGTGTCAGTGGTTTCATGATGGGTGAGAGGAGAGGCTCCACTGGTCCCAAACTGCTGTTTCTGACAATTGAAATTAGAACAAAAATAATACAGGCACCATCCGGTGAACGATCAATTCAGCACTGCTCAAGGAACCCCTAGTAACCTCTAGAGCAGGGTTTCTCAACCAGGGTTTCATGGAGCCATAAGGTTCCCCCAGAGTTTTCTAGGGGTTCATTGAGCAATGAGAAATGCCTGCCTCTCAGACACTGCAAGTTCTCATTACCATTGATCTTTTTATCTATCTAAAAGAGTGTAATTCTTCCCAATGAGCATAAGTGTATGGAGCATTCTTCCCAATGACTATCACAAAAATGTATCATGAGTTGTAGATGTAAACATTTTTAGCAGGGGTTCTCTGAGACCAGACAGTTATTTCAAGGATTCCTCTGTCTTCAAAAGGTTGAGAAAGGCTGTTTTAGAGGAACCCTGGTTGAGAAACACTGCACTAATCTATAATGTAAGTGTTATTTAGCACACTCTTTGTATTCAGTCATCTGATAATTCCAATGACCAGCCACAACACTATGACCAAAGACAGGTAAAGTAAATAACATTGATTATCTTGTGACAATGGCACCTGAAAGTGGGTGGGATATATTACGCAGTAAGTGAACATATTGCATCTGAAGTTGATGTGTTGAAAGCTGAAAAATGGGTAAGCATAAGGTAATGAGTGACTTTGACAAAGGCCAAATTGTAATGGCTAAACAACATGATCAGAGCAACTCCAAAACTGAGCTCTTGTGGGATGTTCCCAGTCTACAATAGTCAGGACCTACCAAAAGTGGTCAAGGAAGAAAAACCAATGAACCAGCAGCAGGGTCATGGACGGCCGAGGCCTACTGATGCAAGTTGGGAGTGAAGGATCAAGTGTGCAGTCCCATCCAATGGAAGAGCTACTGTAGTTCAAATGTACACATTCACTTTCATTCACAGTGCAGCGGAATAAATAACGCAGAGTTGAGGTCAGTAGTAAGTAACATAGAGTTCAGAGGTCAGTAATATATAATACAGGGTTCAGAGGTCAGGAGTAATGCAGATTTCATAAGATAGTAATGTTTAACACAGAGTTCAGAGGTCAGTAATAAATACAGAGATCAGTTGTGATACACTCACCCAGGACAGAGGCTTTTGGAGCGGACTGAATGCTAGCCTCTTGCCTACTGACAATGGGCTCTGGTTTGTTAAGGGAAAGCTTTATTTCAGCTCTCCATGCCCTTTTTTGTCTAAGTCACCCTGTGTCAAACCATGAATCAGACCAAGACAGTGCATTCAAAATCACACTTGTTTAATAATAATCGTAAAAGATAAACAGAGCAACGTAGTCAAATCATAGCCAGAGTTCGGTAACCGGAATGGATAGTCAGACAAGCCAGGACTCTGAGGAGCAAATGAGAGGAGCAAATGAGGCAACATGGATGGTTGGAAAACATAGTTCGGCATAAACGGGGACAATCGGGAAGCATAATTCATGTCACTATTGTGAGCGAACTTCGCCCAAGGTAAGAGGTCTGAACCAGTTGTTATGATGGTCAGAAATATAGCAACGTAGAAACTGCACCAAGGACTGGTTAGCTTGTTCTGCGGCCCCATTATGCTGCGTACACATGGTCGGATTTTCCGACGGAAATGTTCAATAGGAGCTTGTTGTCGGAAATTCCGACCATATGTAGGCTCCATCGGACATTTTCCATCAGAATTTCCGACGAACAAAATTTAAGATCTGGATCTCAAATTTTCCGACAACAAAATCCGTTCTCGTAAATTCCGATCGTGTGTACACAATTCCGATGCACAAAGTTCCACGCATGCTTCGAATCAATTATGAGACGGAAGTGCTCGGTCTGGTAAAACTAGCATTCGTAATGGAAATAGCACATTTGTCACGCTGCAAATTTTTTAATCTTTTAATGCAGCGCATTCTCTTCTTTATAATGCTAGAATAATGAAGTTGTTTTGTTGCTGATATTCACACAGAGTTCTTAAAAAATGATTTCTTTATTATTTCTCGTGATCTCCATAATGGTGTTTTTCATTTTTGTTTATAGTGTTTTGTTTTTTTAGCGAGATCTCCTGCTTTTTTTTTTCCTAGTGCTCTCCATAATATTGTTTTTTGTTTTGTGTGTCAATTTGCCACAACACCATTATTATCTTGTATTTTTTTTAACCTCAAGGAGGTTGGTTGGTGTTGGTGTCCCTTGTTAATTTGACATTGTATTTAGGAAATGTACCTGCCTACTCACAACCAAACTGTCCTTTTTGAAGTAAAACACATAGGCAAGTATTTGTGAATCCAAAATAGTAATTTATTATGGGTCATAATAAAATAAAGAGGAAGGCAACGCTGGAGAAAATTGTGAAATTGGTGAAGCCTTTGTACCCCGGGGAACACATCAACAATTTTACAGCCAAAATTGGTAGCATGAGGAGTCCATTTAATAGTGAGCACAATCTGGTCCTGGACTACAAGAGATCAGGAACAGCAGCAGATGACATATATGTCCCCAGGCTGTGGTCATACCACAGCCTGCGTCTTTTGTCAGTCCAGACTGAACCCAGGCCAACACACTTGTCTTCCTTCCACTCTTCCTTCCAGGCTTGCTTCCAGGCTGTGGTTTTGGAGTTGTGGCAGGAGGTGGAGGAGGAGGATGGTCAAACTCACACAGGTGTGTTTTGTTTGTGATTTGGCCCCTCAACCCCTCATTTAGGGACAGATACATAATTTTCTCACAGATGAGGCATTGGCCCTCCTCCATTTCCTGCATTTTGCATGCAGCTATGGAGGCAAAGGCCTCTTGAAGAGTGGGGGTGGTTCTGAGGGCAGCATTAGCCTCCCGAATCAGCCCAAGCGCTGCCTCCTCCAAGTTACTCCCCTTCCTGGGCCTTTTGGTTGGAAGGCAGAGGGGAGAGACCTGGGATTCGGTCAGGCTATTGGGGCGGGCCACCTCCTGGCTGCCATTTACCCCTGCCTCCTCCTGGCTACCACTTTCCCCCACCACCTCCTGGCTGCCTCATTCCCCCACCATCTCCTGGCTGCCACATTCCACAGCCTCCTCCTGGCTGCCACATTCCACGCCCTCCTCCTGGCTGAGGCTTTCCTGTGTGTGGAAAAAGGGACATAGTTTTAATTTTTGATTAATCAATCACACACACTTTTCAGCTCATGACTGTTGCAAATTGAATGGCAACAAATAGAAAAGACTATCATTCTGACCCTATTCATTCTTGTCCTAAACATTTTTGGCAACTACTGTCTATTGATATGTAAAACACTGTATTAAATGAGCAATTAGTGATCAATAATAACATCTAGTTAACATCATTAATCTTGCGACAAGAAATCTGTAAAACAATGCTATTCCTGGCTCAAGCTGGGCTCCTCCACTTCTTCCTGGCTGGAAGGCCCATTTTGGATGTCGGAAGCCTCAGCTGGGGTGGAACGAAGCGTGGAAGGAGGGGTTGAGAGTGATTGCCTGACTTCAGTCTGGTCTGACAGAAAACGCAGTCTGTCATAGTACCACAGCCTGGGGACATAAATGGCATCTGCTGCTGCTCCTGATCTCATGGAATCCTGGACCTTATTGCGCTCCCTATTATAAGTGCTCCTCAGCCCACCAATTTTTGCCTTCAAATAGGGGATGGTTGCCGTGGGGATCTGCGGCTTCACCAACTCCAGCAGTTTCTCCATCACGCCCTGCCTCTTTTGTTTATGATTATAATGCAGATGTTTTACCTGCCACAGACAGGGCAGCTCCCTGTACTTGTCTATGAATAGGGGGAGGAAGTTGTGATCATTGAAGCCATCCATTTTCTCTGCAAGACACAACACAAGACAAACCCTAATGTCAGACTAAACTCTCCTAATCTTGTCCCAATATAGGCCTCAATCTAGAGGCAATATAGGCCACTGATGCACCAAGTTAAACTTGTACCTTCGTTAGAATGATTGGCACTTCCGCTACTCCTTCCTCTGCTCACAGATCGTACGTACGACGCACGCATTACGCTTTATATACACTGCGCAGGCGTGAAACCCTGCCCGCCCCTGACGTTCTTTCTAGTCTATTCCCCGCCCCTTGTCTTTCGGTGCAGTGGGAGAGCACATGGCAGAGAAAGAGCAAGTGCATGCAGACAGCAGCAGCAACGACGAAAGCTCGGAGCCACGAATGTCCCGATCCCGGAGGAGATTTAAGGCCTCAAACATGTCCTTTTATAGAGATGGTGGACATCCTGAAGAGGGCCGACTATAATTGGAAGCATGGACCTTACCCAAACCCAAATGTCAGAAAGGCCAAGATCATGGCTAAAGTTGTGAAAAGTCTGCACAGGAATTTTGGGGTACGACGATCCAAGGATCAATTGAGGAAACGCTGGTCAAACCTGAAATTGAGGGAGCAAGATCAGTGCAGAAACATCCAGAGAGTTCTTCAAAAAAGTAAGTAGTTGTCCTGTGTTCCTATTATTATTATTATTATTATTATTATTATTATTATTATTATTATTATTTATTATTATTATTACTTGCTAAAATGGCAAGTTTTAGGTTCGTGGGCACAGTAATTGTTCGTAGTAAACATTGTTCGTTCACCCACTAATACAATGTTTTTGACAGATACAGATTAACTACATTTGTTCAGGCCTATTTGTATTAAAAGAAGTTTGACATTGTTTTCTAGATGGGTTTGTACTAGAATGAAATGCAAACTTGATTCAGTGTAAGGAGAGGACACTCAGCAGCTGTTTACACATCTGGACGCAGGAGCACTAGTGTGGGACACCAGAACAAACTTTTTAGGGTGTCCCACACAGGTGCTCCAGTGGATACTAGGGGTGTCTCCAGGTGTGAAAATTGTACAAAAAAAGTAAGTATTCCAGCTTTATAAGGGGGAAAAAAATAATGTCTTCAACTTGGAACTCTGCCAAAAAAGACAATTTTACGACACTTCCAAGCAATGTTTCATATTACTATTTCTGGCCTCAAATATCTGTGTGCTAAGTATACCCTTTTTTTTTTTTAATTCACATAGGGGAGAAAAGATTCGGGACATCAGAGGATACCAGGGACCCCCCACCTCCTAAAGAAAAGCAAATCCCCACACCACAACCAGAAGATGTGGAGGAAGGAGAGGTTTATGAAGTGGGCGAAATAGGGCCAAAATTCTTCTAGTTGGGGGATGGGGATTATTTACTAAAGGCAAATCCACTTTGCACTACAAGTGCAGTTTCAAGTGCACTTTTGCATTGCACTTGGAGTGCAAAGTGGATTTTCCTTTGGTAAATAACTCCAGAGAAAATTGAGTACTGTCCGTGATACTTTTTTTATTTGCACTTCGCATTGATGAGTTCTGAATATAGGTGGCTTGGTATTGTCGCAATGAGACCTTTTAATTGCTAAGTAAAATCCTGGGTCGGATTATAATCCAGTTTTTTGTAGTAAGTAGTATTTGCCAGCTAAAATGGGCACAATCATACAGGATTGTGTGAATGATTCTGCGCAACATAAAATAAATAAATAAATAAATAAATACTCTGCACACCTTAAAAGTAAATAGACAATCCCCTAGTGAGGTAGAGCAAGGAGACATTGCTGGATCTGGTGGCAGAGGAGGTGGGACCAGTCATCTCTCAGGGTGCCGTCCTGGAAGATTTCCCAGAAACACCATTACCGCTTATCAACTGGAGGAAGTGACGGCCCTGTCCCGCAGAAGGATTAGCATACCATCACCATCACTGTACAGGAGTGACCATCACAGATCTACTGGAAGCACCTAGACATCCCTACTGTGGAAAAAAGGCCCTATGAAGTGGTGGAAGTGACGCCCCCCTCCCTCCAGAAGGATCAGGACGCCATCATCACTACTGCACCAGAGGAATCACGGATCCATTGGAAGCACACAGGCACTTTTATTGTGCCATAGAGGTGAGAGTTCTGGGAGCCCCCAGTGGGTAACCGATACCACGAACAGTCACCAGATCACCTAGCAACACTTGTTCACCCACCAGTCACAGTTTATGTTTTTTGTCATTATTGAGTGACTTTTATTGATGAGCACTTTTTTCACCTTGATGCACTTTATTTATATATTTATTTTTCTATCTGCACATATTGCTCTACCTCACTAGGGGATTGTCTATTTACTTTTAAGGTGTGCAGAGTATTTATTTATTTATTTTATGTTGCGCAGAATCATTCACACAATCCTGTATGATTGTGCCCATTTTAGTTTATTAGTAGTGTAAAGTGTTCACTATTTGATTTTTGCAGCACCATTAGTTATACATTACCACCATTGTTTAATTTTTTCACGAAGTTTCATATAGTAGCGCAGAAGTCTTTCTTTCTTTTTAGATCTTTACGCACAGTATTTGCCAGCTGCCTCTGGCCCTCTTGTATATATTTGTCTGTATCCATCACAACGACTGTTCCCCCTTTATCTGCTGGTTTGATGGTTTTGGCCTGATTATTGCGCAGATCATGTACAGCTCTTCACTCCAGTGGTGAAAGGTTGTATAATATTTTCTTCTGCTGGGTGGATATCAGGGATGTAACTCGCAGCCTGAAGCTGTCAATATAGGTATCCAGTTTGGGGTTGCGTCCTTGTGGAGGTGTGAAGTTACTGTTCTTTTTCCTTTTGTAACCTCCTATTGTCCTAGGATTCCTTTCCTTACTGTCAAAATATTCTTTGAGCCTTAGTCTCCTAAAGAATTCCTCCATATCTGACCATACCTGTAATTTATCCAATTTGGTGGTTGGGCAGAATGTGAGGCCTTTGGAGAGGACTGTTGTTTCTGGTGTAGTAAGTTGATGATTTGACAAATTTATGATTACGAGTTCCTCTGATATATCCACATTTTCTGTAAAGTCAGCATTTACACAAGGGATACCTTGGGATTCTGGATTGGCTTCCAAGTTGCTGATAGCAGGAGTTATAGAAGTTGTGTTTGTTTTGTGTTGTTTAGGTTGTATCCAAAAGGTCTGCTCTTGGTGTAGCTTTTGGAGTTTTTTTTTGCTTCCTGTTCATGGCAAGTTGTTGCAGTTGTCTTTGTAAGGTTTCAATTTCATCCTTAATTTGGTTGATGCTTGTGGGGTCCAATGGTGTTGAGGTTTCAAACACCAACTGCTTTTGTTTCCGGATTGTTTCCCTTTTACCATAGAGTTTATTAATGAGGTTGTTCCTTAACCTTTCGCTGCTACGTCTGCAAAGTCCTTCTGCATAAGGAGAGTTCAGTGTATTTGCACAAGGATTTTTAATCCGGAGACCCTGTGGTATGAGATTCCTCTTTTTTCATCTTGAGAGAAAGAAGATGTCGCTGTTGACCTGTGTTTCCTTTGTGATCAGGTTGGTTAACTGCTTCTTTATGCGGCTATATGCAGTATCTTCCATCATACTTGATTTGATTGTAGCCGTATTAGTGCAATTGTGACAGAGAAAATTGAGTACTGTCCGTGATACTTTTTTTATTTGCACTAACATACAATTTTTCAGGACAAGCTTTCGGGGTATGTCCCCTTCTTCAAGGTCCAAGCAGTACTGATTCACAAATTTTTAAGCAGAATGTTAAAGAAGAAGAAAAAAAACACAAAAAACACAAAAAAACAAAAAAAAGAGAAAACCAAACACATACAAATCAATGGTAATAAAGATAGCAGCAGAGTTAGTGAGATAAGACAGAGGGAGAGCTAGGGGGGGAATGCAGGGGGGGATACTAGTCACAGAGCGGTCGTAAAACTTTAGCATAATGTGTAAGGAAACCAATATCTAAATTCAGGCCATTATTCTTTGTGTCAAAAAGAAGTATCATTCTTAGTTCAAACGTTTTCCTTTCCTGGATAGTTCTGAAATTCCCTTTAAGAACTAAGACATTGAGGTCTTTTATAGTGTGGTCCGACTGTGAGAAATGATGTCCCACAGGTGTGCATAAATCAAAGATTTACAACCCATTATAACAGAGGATGAAACTCTGAAAGGAATATTCCAACAACCCCCATTATTGGCTTTCAGACAACCACCCAACCTCAGACACAAACTAATCAGCAGGAAACTTCACTCTGATTATGAAGTCACAAATAATGGTAGCAAACCCTGCAATAAAAAACGCTGCAAACTATGCAACCAGATAAATCTATCAAAGTGTTACACACACAAATGGGACCTTCAATATCATGGTATCTTACAGCTGTACCTCAAGTAATGTTGTGTACCTCATCCAATGCAAAAGGTGCAGCAAAGGATCTTATGTTGGTGAAACAGGACAGAAGTTGCAAGCGAGGATGAATTTGCAGACATACCATCAAAGAACATAAAGAAGACAGTTTATGCACACCTGTGGGACATCATTTCTCACAATCGGACCACACTATAGAAGACCTCAATGTCTTAGTTCTTAAAGGGAATTTCAGAACTATCCAGGAAAGGAAAACGTTTGAACTAAGAATGATACTTCTTTTTGACACCAAGAATAATACCTGAATTTAGATATGGGTTTCCTTACACATTATGCTAAAGTTTTACGACCGCTCTGTGACTAGTATCCCCCCCTGCATTCCCCCCTAGCTCTCCCTCTGTCTTATCTCACTAACTCTGCTGCTATCTTTATTACCATTGATTTGTATGTGTTTGGTTTTCTCTTTTTTTTTTTTGTGTTTTTTTTGTTTTTTTTTTCTTCTTTAACATTCTGCTTAAAAATTTGTGAATCAGTACTGCTTGGACCTTGAAGAAGGGGACATACCCCGAAAGCTTGTCCTGAAAAATTGTATGTTAGTGCAAATAAAAAAAGTATCACGGACAGTACTCAATTTTCTCTGTCACAATTGCACTAATACGGCTACAATCAAATCAAGTATGTAAATAACTCCCATAGTGCTTTTATAATTTGCCACAATCATGCCATTCTCGTGACTTACCAAAATTCATTTATGGTGCTGAAAATGATGTTTATTTCTCAAGTCGTCTTCCAGGACGGCACCCTGAGAGATGACTGGTCCACCTGATAGGAAACGCAATCAATCAAGAGGTTAAAGGCCCCCGCCCCTCCCGATGCTCCTCAGTTTTTGATTGTGTTTCCCCACAGCGAAACCGTTTGTTATTTTTCTGTTGACCTAAAGGCCTGGGGCTGATGGTCTCCTGATGATGGTGCTGATGGTTTTTTCCCAAATCCATTTCTCGGGGGGGGGGGGGGGAGGCAGCAGGAGCAGGACCTGAAATGGTGACTGTGCTTCTCCCATGGAAGAGCCCCCCCCCCCCGAGTGCTGAAGAACCCTGGGTGCGGTGGCGTACCCAGAACTTCAGGGGCCAAATTTCCTGTTCCCCTTCCTTACCTGTGCGGTGGCCGCGCAAGGGCAGGAGTTGGTGGCTTTCCTTCCAATGGCTACAAGACCCTGGGACCCGTTCTGGGGTCTGGCCAGGGCTGCCGTTCGTCCGTCCATCTGCCTGTCCACCCTCCGACCGGAACGTCCGTTCGGGGGTCGTGCGGTAAGAATCCCTGCATGGAGAGCCCTTTTTCTCCTCTGCTCGGCGCTCGGCGCCATTTGTCTGGAGATCATGACATCACTTCCTCCTCCAAGAGGAGGGAGTGGGAGGCTGCAGCAGGAAGTGACCTTTGTCCAGTATCACTTCCGGTCTTCGGCAAGATGGCGGTGGCGCGATACAGCCAGCATAAAGAGGATATAAAAAGCCACAGGGAACAGGCGCCCATGTCTCCTCTGCGTTCCTGTATGCAGCTCCAGGGATCCCTGCAAGGTGATAGGAATCCTTCAGAATATAAGAGAACTGGCCAGTCAGGAGGTTATAATACCTGTTCCACTGGACCAGGAGGGTCAGGGGTTTTATTCCCACGTGTTTGTGGTACCAAAACCCTCAGGAAGGTATCGTCTTATTATAAATCTAAGGAACCTCAATGTTTTTCTTTGTTACAAGAAGTTCCGCATGGAGAGTGTCTATTCTCTCAGGAGACATCTCCTCAAAGATGTGTTTATGGTGACCTTACATTTAAAAGACGCCTACCTTCATGTCCCCATTTTTCAGGGCCATCAAAGCTTCCTGAGATTCGCGACCGCCTCTCCAGAGGGAGTGCAACACTGGCAGTTCACAGCTCTCCCCTTTGGACTGGCATCCAGTCTGAGAGTCTTCACAAAGGTCATGGCCGAGGTGGTGGCTTTTTTGCACCTCCAGGGAGTGGCATTGATTCCCTACCTGGACGACATTTTGATTTACAGTCTAAGTCGGGATCAACTACTTCTGGATCTATCCAGAGTAATGCAGACCTTAGAAGACCTGGGATGGATTATCAGCAGGGAAAAGTCCTCACTGACTCCTGCTCAGACAAAGTTGTATCTAGGGTTCCTGGTGGACTCCTCAGAACAAAAGTTAATTCTACCTCAGGGCAAGATAGAGGGCCTCATATCAGTGGTCAGGTCGCTGTTACAGGCAAGCACCATCTCCTACAGAGGTATCATGAGAGTTCTGGGTCTAATGACGTCAGCTATCCCAGCAGTTCCTTGGGCACAGCTACACTCCAGGCCCCTCCAGCACTTCCTTCTATCCTCTTGGGACAGAAGAAGAGACTCTCTGGACATAGAGAGAGCCATTCCGGTCGAAGTAAAGAACTCCCTTCACTGGTGGCTCCTTCCTCAGAGGCTTCAAGGGGGCCTCCTTTGGAGCCAACTTCAGCCTCTCAAGTTAACTACAGACGCAAGTTCCTGGGGGTGGGGAGCCCACCTAGAGGAACTAATAGCTCAGGGGTCCTGGAATTCAGAACAGAGAAGGGCCTCCTCCAACTTTCGAGAGCTGTTGGCCATAGGAGAAGCACTAAAGGCTTTCGAGGGAAGGATCAGGGGCCAGGAGCTGCAGGTATTGTCAGACAATGCCACGGCAGTGGCGTTCCTGAATCATCAGGGGGGTACCAGATCTACAGCACTCCTATCCCTATCTGCAGAGATCCTGTCCTGGGTGGAGAGTCGGGTTCCTTCCATCTCCGCAGTCCACATAAAGGGGACATTAAATGTAGAGGCAGACTACCTCAGTCAGCAGCCGATTCTGCAGGGGGAATGGGAACTGAATCCAGAGGTCTTTTCCCTGGTAGGTCGGCAATTCGGCGTTCCAGAGATAGATCTCTTTGCCCGCAGGAAGAGCAGAAGGGTAAAGAGATTCTTTTTCCCTTGCTCGAGAGAGAGGCTCAGAGGGGATAGACGCGTTGGCACAGGTCTGGGACTTCCGACTGGCCTATGCCTTTCCCCCTCTGGGACTAATTCCGAGGGTCCTTCAAAAACTTCCTCTCGGAAAGCAAGTTGATTCTAATAGCCCCTTGGTGGCCCAAGAGAGCCTGGTTTCCAACCCTGCAGGGTTGGTCCATAGCCCCACCGCTTCACCTCCCGGTCCGGGACGACCTTCTCCTTCAGGGTCAAGTCCGCCACCCAGACCCCAGCTTCTTCAAGCTGACAGACTGGCTCTTGAAAGGCAGAACCTGCGGGAGAAGGGACTGTCGGACAGAGTAGTGGATACACTGCTCCTTAGTAGAAAGCCAATCACAAGGCGTGTTTACGCCAAGACCTGGGCGACTTTCTCTCGCTGGTGTCAGGAGAGAGGGACTTCTCAAAGAGAGATCCCTGCTATCTTAGAATTTCTCCAGGATGGAGCAGATCTAGGTTTGGCAACCAAGACTCTTAGGGTGCAGGTTTCAGCCCTGTCCTGTTTCCTTGAGAAACGTTTGGCATTACACCCCCTGATCAAGAGATTTCTCTTGGTCAGGGGGAGGTTGTCCCCTGTTCAAATGTCCAGGTGCCCTCCTTGGGACCTTACACTAGTACTGGAGGGGTTAACAAGGGCCCCATTTGAACCAATAGATCAGATCCTCCTTAGGATCCTGACCTTTAAGTTGGCCTTTTTACTTGCAATCACCTCAGCTAGGAGAGTAGGTGACATTCAGGCTTTGTCTATTAAAGAACCGTTTTTTTCTTTATTTGAGGACAGGGTTATACTTAGGCAGAACCCCCTGTACCTCCCTAAGGTAGCATCAAAGTTCCATAGGACTCAAGAAGTGGTGCTGCCTTCCTTTTTATAGTAACCCCAAAAGTGAAGGGGAAGTTTCTTTTCATTGTCTGGACGTCAGACGCTGTTTACTATCCTACCTAGAAAGGGTTAAGGAATTCAGAAGGTCCAGCCATCTTTTAGTTAATTTCGCTGGCCAAAAGAAGGGCCAACAGGCATCCAAGGCTTCTATAGCCAGATGGATTAAGCATACCATTTCGTTAGCCTATGAGCAGTCAGGTAAAGCAGCTCCTAGAAATCATTCCACGTGATCTCTGGCAACCTCCTGGGCGGAAAGGGCCGGAGCTTCGGTGGAGCAGATATGTAGAGCCGCTAAATGGTCAAGCCAGAACACATTCCTGAGACATTATAGAGTGGAGTTACTATCTCCTCAGGACCTGGCATTTGGCAGGAAAGTCCTGCAAGCGGCGGTCCCGCCCTAAAGGTAGGCCTGAGCTACTTGCTCTTCTCTCTGGGTGCCGTCCTGGAAGACGACTTGAGAAAAGAACCAGTTACACTTACCAGTAACGGTGTTTCTGGGAAGTCTTCCAGGACGGCAGGCCTACTTCTCACCCGTTCTATCTAGGAAACATGTAATGTTTAGAGTGTGGTGGTGGTTGTTTTTCACTCTCGTGCACTGGTGTGGGTCAATACTTTGTCACAACTGAGGAGCATCGGGAGGGGCGGGGGCCTTTAACCTCTTGATTGATTGTGTTTCCTCTTAGGTGGACCAGTCATCTCTCAGGGTGCCGTCCTGGAAGACTTCCCAGAAACACCATTACCGGTAAGTCTAACTGGTTCTTTTTTAAAGTGGTTGTAAACCCTTACAGACCACTTTTACCTACAGGTAAGCCTAGATTAAGGCTTACCTGTAGGTGCAAGAAATATCTCCTAAACCTACATAGTTTAGGAGATATTTCCAAAAGACAGGCACCGATGTCTATGGCGCAGGCGCACTGAGCGTGCTGTCTCTAACGGCGATCATGCCGTTAGTGGTGGCACCAGCGCGCATGCGCGGGAGTGACGTCATCGCGGCTCCGGCCAATCACAGCGCCAGAGCCGCGATACCCGGAAAGAAGATGGACGCTTCGTAGGAGAAGGGACAGTGGTGACATCGCAGGCTCCCTTGTCAGGTAAGTGACACATAATGGGCTACTATGCGATACATAGTAGCCCATTATGCTTTACCTTTGCAGGGAAACAAAGAGGAAGTAAAACCCATCCAGGTTTACTTCCTCTTTAACAGTAATGCAGATTGTCACCTCATGTATCAAATAAATTATGTTTGCGCTATTGAAGAAAATGGCCAAAAAAATAAAGCCTCTGGAACTCTGCATGAATTTAAGGACACAAATAACATTTGTACACATTTTAGGGCGTGTTTAGGGTAGTGATGGCGAACCTTTTTGAGCCCAAGTGCCCAAACTGCAACACAAAAGAACTTATTTTTTTCAAAGTGCCAACACTGCAATTAAACCTGAATACCGAGGATTTAGTTCAGAAAAAACAACTCCGTACAGTTGTCCAAACTAATTAACAGCTTTTGTTTTAAAAGAAAAACACAATAACAGAGCTTTCCATTAACAGCTTTTGTTTTAAAAGAAAAACACAATAACAGAACTTTCCATTAAACATTTTTTTTAATTGAAAAAGAAAACTAACAACTGTACACGTGCATGTATTTTTGGATAAGGATACATTTGCTGATCACTAGTAAAGATGCCTTTGCTGTGCATTGGTAAAGATGCCTTTTCTGGGCATTTTTAAAGATGCCTTTTCTGGGCATTTTTAAAGATGCCTTGGCTGGGCATTGGTAAAGATGCCTTGGCTGGGCATTGGTAAAGATGCTTTTGCTGGGCATTTTTAACCACCTCCCGACCGCCCACTGTATATTGACGTCCTGTTTTTTAAAGATGGATATCTCGGTAACGGCAGCAGCTGCTGCCACAACCGAGGTATCCATCTTTAGGGCCGGCGATTCTGCACACGATAATGGTGGTCTCTGCAGCGGGTTCGCCGCGAGATCACCGTTATCAGCGGCGGGAGAGGTGCCACCCCCCCTCCCGCCGCTCTCCCGCACCTTCCGCCGCTTACCGGAGCCGTCGGTAGCGGCGGAGGCGATCGGGTCCTTTCACTGCTGAGGTACTGAGACGAGTGAGGCCAAGATGGCCCCCACCCGTCTCTATAACCATGTGATGGCCGGAGCGACGTCATTACGACGGCTCCGCCCACTTCTCTTAAAGGCACAATTTTTTTGTGTAATTTTTTTAAACGACTTTTTTTTTTTTTTTTTTGCATTTTAGTCTAATTATGAGATCTGAGGACTTTTTGACCCCAGATCTCATATTTAAGAGGACCTGTCATGCTTTTTTCTATTACAAGGGATGTTTACATTCCTTGTAATAGGAATAAAATTGATCCAATTTTTTTTTTTAAAAAAACAGTGAAAAAATAAATAAAATAAAGTAAAATAAATAAAAAAAAATTTTTTTTAAAGCGCCCTGTCCCGACGAGCTCGCGCGCAGAAGCGAACGCATACGTGAGTAGCGCCCGCATATGAAAACGGTGGTCAAAACCACTCATGTGAGGTATCGCCGCGACCAGTAGCATGAGAGCAATAATTCTAGCCCTAGACCTCCTCTGTAACGCAAAACATTCAATCTGTAGAATTTTTTAAACGTCGCCTATGGAGATTTTTAAGGGTAAAAGTTTGACGCCATTCCACGAGCGGGCGCAATTTTAAAGCGTGACATGATGGGTATCAATTTACTTGGCGTAACATTATATTTCACAATATAAAAAAAAATTGGGCTAACTTTACTGTTGTCTTATTTTTTTTTTCAAAAAAGTGAATTTTTTCCAAAAAAAGTGCGCTTAGAAGACCGCTGCGCAAATACGGTGCAAAAAAAAGTATTGCAATGACCGCTATTTTATTCTCTAGGGTGTTAGAAAAAAAACAATATATAATGTTTGGGGGTTCTAAGTAATTTTCTAGCAAAAAACCTGTTTTAAACTCTTAAACACCTAAAATCCAAAACGAGGCTGGTTTTGAAGTGGTTAAAGATGCCTTGGCTGGGCATTTTCAAAGATGCCTTGGCTGGGCATTTTCAAAGATGCCTTGGCTGGGCATTTTCAAAGATGCCTTGGCTGGGTATTTTCAAAGATGCCTTGGCTGGGCATTTTCAAAGATGCCTTTGTTGGGCATTTTCAAAGATGCCTTTGTTGGGCATTGGCAAAGATACCTTTGCTGGGCATTTTCAAAGATGCCTTTGCTGGGCATTGGTAAAGATGCCTTTGCTGGGCAATTTCAATATCATAATATTTTGGATATTAATGAGCTGAGTTACCATTAAGAAAAGAGCCATCTGGTTTACCCACCATTGATTGGGAAGAGGAAGTGAGAGCAAAGAACTTGTGGGGAGATCCGCATATGAGTTTTGACTCATCTGGGAGGTGAGCGTGCATTTTTACTGGTGGTGGTGCGCACTCCTTTTGAGGACGAACAATCACTGTGGTGGAATTGTGTGGATACACTGATCACAAGAAGAGTTTTTCATGTTTTATTTCTTCATTTTTTGCATTTTATGGACTATTCATTTATATGCAGGATTTATTTATTTTAGAGATTTGCACTTTATATTTATAATTTTACACATAGCACTACATTTATTTATTTACTATCCAATTACTCAGTCATGCAACACTCTACCCATATGAAATGTTTGTCCTTTTTTTCACACTGTAGAGCTTTCTTTTGGTGGTATTTTTTTTTTATTTTTTTATTTTTTTGTGGTGTGGATTGCTTGACACATGCACAGTGTGGTGTAGATTGCCTTACCTATGGTCAGTGTGGTGTGGATTGCTTGACACATGCACAGTGTGGTGTAGATTGCCTTACCTATGGTCAGTGTGGTGTGGATTCTTTTGGTGGTATTTAATCACCGCAGGGTTTTTTATTTTTTTGCGCTATAAATCAAAAAAGACTGAAAATTTGGTTAAAAAAAAGTTGTTTTCTGTTAAAATTTATTGGCAGAGTATTGGCAGAGTATTGACCACTGGGCACTTAAACCCCCTTCCTAACCAGACCAATTTTTAGCTTTCGGTGCTCTCACACTTTGAATGACAATTACTCAGTCATGCAATACTGTACCCATATGAAATGTTTGTCCTTTATTTCACACAAATAGTTTTCTTTTGGTAATATTTAGTCACTGCTGAGTTTTTTTTATTTTTTTTTGTGCTATAAATCAAAAAAGACTGAAAATTCGGTAAAAAAAAAAAAAAAAATCTTTGTTTCTGTTAAAATTTATTGGCAGAATATTGCCACTGTGGGCACTACAGATCCAGCCCACATCGCTGCTGCAAACGATCTCTCCCCCTCTCCTCCTCTCCCCTCGTACTGTACAGATCGGTACAGAGAGGGGAGGAAGGAACCAGCATCATGGATGGAGCGAGAGTGTCATATAGATTGAGCAGGCAGGTTATTCAGTTAGCTGCAGTGTAATATATATATATATATATATATATATATATATATATATATATATATATATATATATATCTCCACTGTATCCAGGTTAGCTATATCTCACTGCAGGTCGTTCCTGGTGTACTCTTTCTAATATACTTTTGCAGGCAGGTGATTCTGTTAGCTGCAGTGTATTTCATATATATATTTTCAGTCAGTCTCGTCTATCTATCTATCTATCTATCTATCTATCTATCTATCTATCTATCTATCTATCTATCTATCTATCTATCTATCTATCTTTCCTGGACCTCCCCATGTCAGCCTACTATGGGTCAGCTCCGCCCCCTCTGACCCCTCCAGGACCACCTCTTTTCTAGCCCATAAAAGGGCGGCTGTCTGCCCACACCAGTGTTCTTTTTTCGTCCTTCCTCGCTCCGGACGCCTTTTTAAAGTTTATATTTTATTTATTTTCTCTTCTCCATCCATCCATCCTATCAGGTGCAGCCTCTCCAGATTCAGAAGACCCCCCCCCCTTATACGCTGTAAATCTCCTGAGGAGGTGGGTTCCCGTGGTGCTGGGATTGTATGGTACAGTATAAATGACTGTGTATTACTGGCAAAGGTCACTGGCAGTATAAATGACTGTATATACCTTCGTTAGGCAGGTGCTGGCACTCTCTCCTTCCATGTTTTGTGTGTTTCATGGTTTGGCTCGCTGGGTCTTGTAGTTCACCTCCTCCACATTTACTCCTTTCAGGAAGCTCAGAGTTGTGCAGGTGAGGTCAGAGGTAGCTTTCTCTTTGGGTTGTCTAGCAAACACCAGAATGCTCACTGCTGATTGCAGCAGCCTCTGTCCTCTAAGCTGATCTCAGTCTCCAGCTGGTCAATTTGCTCTGCTCTGCTCTGGTAAGCCTCCTTCCAGGTACTTTCTGCTGTGTTAGGCCCCTTTCACACGATCGGACCGTTCAGGTCCGCCTGTCAGTTTTGACGGCGGACCTGAACAGGCGCTCCATGTTAGCCTATGGAGCGACGGATGTCAGCGGAGACATGTCCGCTGACATCCGACCCCGTCCGATCCGCTAAAAGCAGACGGATGGCCCTACGTCCAGATCCGTCGCTGGCAGATCGGATCGGGTGAGATCTGACGAAAACTGACATGCTGTCCGTTTTTTTTTCCGATCCCTCCATAGGCAGCAGTGGCGCCTGACAAGCCCCTCCCCGCTTAGTGAGCAGAGGGGGACCTGTCATCCGCCGGCTCAGCGGAGATCAACGGAGAGATCTCCCGCTGAGCCGGCGGACCGAGGCGGGCTCCGTGGAAACGGAGTCCTCCTCGTGTGGATGAGGCCTTACTCGATAGCGATTCGGATCCATCTGAGGTTGAGATGGTCTCAGAATCGCATACGTTTGATTTTTGCACTGGTTCCCCCCTTGGAGCTGTTAAGGAAAGAATCGTAGCCTCTAAAGAGACAGCAAAGATACTACCCGTATTTAAAGAAATTGTTACCCTCCTTCCCATTTCATTTCTGAAATTAAAAAAGTAATTGACGATGAGTGGGGGGGTGGGCCTGAGAAGAAGCTCAATGTGCATAATGGAGTATCGAAGCTGTACCCCTTGGGACACTACACCTGAGGTGGATGCTTCATTACGTATATTCGCCCACCACATTACGCCTCCGCTGGAGTATTCAGTCTCTTTTAGGGATCCTATGGATCGCAAAGTAAGCGCAGACCTAAAAAGGTTGTATAGTTTGGACAGCAGCCTGCAGACCGGCGGTAGCACTCACTCCTGTGGCAGCAGCACTCGGGCTGGGTTCGCATTTGGTTCTTTTTGTGTTTTGCGGATTTGCACTACCGTTCGTTTATCATGGTCTCCTACGGAACACGTTCTCTGGTGAGGTTCTGCGGAATGCGCTGGGAGTGCATGGATGTGAATCCAGCCTTAGTGTGTGGGTAGCAGAGCTGGTGGATGGATGTTTGTATGAAAGTCTGGGAAGTGGCAGTTCTTCTCCTATGCAGACTGCTGTAGAGTTGTGGCTGTCAACCAGGCCAAGATGACAGCAAAGATAATGGCTCTTTAAGACACAGCAGCCCTTTCGGTTTAACAAGAGATCCAAAGAAGGATTCAAAGAGGCCAGGGCTTACAGACAGTTTTTCAGACAGTGGAGGGAAGCTGGTTCAACCTTCCAGAAACCTTCCAAGCCCAGGGCCACCAAAGCTCCTGCTGCCACTGCTGCGTCCCCAGAGTCGCGCGATTTACACTGCGACTTTGCTGTGCTATTTGTGATGCAATGTCATTCGACCTGTGAAAACCATGTGAGAACAAATCGCACAGATGTTGGCACAAAGTAGTGCAAAAACCTTTTTTGCAGTCGCACCAATTAGAATGGGGACCATTGAATACATGGGTTTTTACTTGTCATGCGACTTCACATGTGTCAGGTCGCACAACAACTCGCAGTAGTGGAGACAGAGCCTAAGGCTTCAAAAAAGTCCTTCTGAAGCTGTCTCCGCTTAACCCTCTCAAGTAGGAGCAAGACTAGCCCAATTCAGGGGGGGTTTGGGTGGACAAATTACATGATGCCTGGATTGTAGCTGTCATTCGATCGCGTTATCGTCTCGAGTTTAGAACAAGGCCCCCCTCAGACCTTGTTCATAGAAACTGGACTTCCTACGGATTTGGAAAGGAGGCAATGTTTGCAAGGATATATAGGGGAGCTGTTGGCAGCAAGGGCCCTCCTTCCGGTTCCAAGGCACGAATTGGATCGATCTGGCTGATGCGTATCTTCTTGTCTCTATAGACGCATCTCACCATCGCTTTCTCAGGCCTTCCGTGGAAGGCTTTCATTTTCATTTTTAATCTCTCCCGTTCGGTCTCTGCACGACTCCGAGAACGTTTTTTAAAGCTACTGTCTGCTGTCGTTGCAACTCTCAGGGTCAAGGGTGTGCAAATATTTCATTATCTAGATGACATGCTACTTCTGGGTCCGTCAAATGAGCTCCTTCTAGTTCATGTGAATTCACCTGCAAAACACTAACGCGTATTGGTTGGTTGATTAACTTTCGGAAGAGCCAGATGCATCTGACCCAAATGTTGGAGTATTTAGGAGTACAATTCAACACAGATCGGGGTCATGTTTCTCTTCCTCAGAGGAAGGTCCAGGGGATCCATTCTCAGACAGAGCAGTGATGGCCAGGCCTTCTATGATGCTGAAGGAATGCATGCAGTATCTGGGGGTTTTATCAGCCACAGATCCAGTAGATCCGTGGGTCAGGTGGCGCAGAAGGAGGTTTCAATGCAACTTTCTTCTTCAGTGGGATCATCTGCGAATTCCGATAATCTGGTTGGTGGTCAGTAGCTCGCAATCTTTCCAGCAGAGTTCCGTTGAAGGCCTCAGAACCAATAGTGGTGTCGACCAATGCCAGTCTGGCAGGCTGCCTGGGACAGCAGGTTCAAGGCCAACGATACCTTTGTGGGGCTAAGAGTTCAAATTTCCTGGGATTGGATGCTGTCAGATGCGCTCTTAGTGTTCCAACCTATGTTGCGAGGTCGAGCTGTCAAGATTCTTTTGGACAACAAAACTATGGTGTCTTATGTGTCTCATCAAGGGGGCACAAGAAGTCGCCCTCTCCTTCAGGTGGCATGTCAATCTTCCTCTGCACAGAGAAGAATCTCGGCTCTCTTACAGCAACTTAACTCCCAGGGCCTGGCAATGTTTTGGCAGATCGCTTGAGTCGAGGGTTTGGGGATCACAACAAATGGGGCCTCAACCCCATGTACCCACGCAAGATCTTCAGGATCTGGGGGACGCCTTCAATAGATCTTATGGCATTGGAGAATTGTCAACTGCCTTGCTTCTTCACCCGGACCTAGCATCCACAGGCATTGGGTCAGGGTGCTCTGTCCAGGTCTTGGAACTTCCCCTTGGTGTATGTGTTCCCACTGCTTCCATTGGCTCTCAAAATCCTGCTGAAGATTCAGCGAGAAAGGGTCACAGCAATAGTAGTCCTACCTTACTGGCTCAGGGAGCTGTGGTTCCCTCTGGCTTGGAGGATAAGTTGGGCTCACCAATCCCTCTGCCTCCTTGTCAAAATCTCCTTCTGCAGAGTGGAGCCTGACACCCGAACTGCAGGAGGATAAAGTTGATAACATTATTACAGGATCGTCAGAACGAATGTAACCTATCACCGGATCTGAAATACTACGGAAAGGGTTTGGGACCTTTGGATCTCCTTCAGTATCTAACATTTTGGAGTTTCTGCAGAGTAGTCTCCAAGGGTTAGCTTATAATTCCCTGAAGGGTCGAATTCCTGTCTTGTCGGCTATGTCGTGTACAAGATATGCTCTACATCCGTTGGTGATCTGATTTTTTTTTTTTTTTTTTTTTTTTTTTTTTAGGGGCAGCCATAGAAATCAGACCTCCATTGAAATCGTTTTTTCCAAAAGAGGACTTAGGTGTCCTTTTTATGAAACTGAGATCAGCTGCGATCCCGAGTCTCACCGCTGATCTCAGGTCATTACCAGTTTATGAAACTGAAGTAATCAGCAGAGAACATGTTCTCCGCAGATTATCTCAGCACAGTGAGAATCTGTAACTGACTGTCTCAGAAACGGCCAGTGTATGAAGGTGCAATCTCAGCACCTCACTGGCGATCTGTGACAGAATTCTCGCTTTCTGATTCACCATTCCAGAGATTGAGAATCAGAGTGAGAAGCGTGAAGCTGGATGAGTATTCTGGAGAAAGCAAGAAGTCTTTTGACTTCTTTCTTTCACCAAACAGTCAGAGCACATCTTAACCACCATTGCACACCCCAAAACCAGCAGGATAGGAATTTATAGTGTATATGTGTATATGTATGTGTGTATAGATATATATATATATATATATATATATCTGTGTGTAGATGGATAGATATTTTTTAGATGTTCACGTCCCTGGCTGGGATCATTTCAGATCATTTCACAGATCGCAGTGTGAACTATGTAATGGTGCAGGAATCGGATCGCATGGGTGTTCACACCCATGCGATCCGATTCCAATGCGGACCAAATAGAGGGTCCTGTACCATTTTGGTGCAAATGCAATATGATTTGGGGCCGGTTCCCACTGCTGCGGTGTCCGAGTTCTGACGTGACTCGCACCGCACTGCAGTGCAAATCACATTGATCTCTGTGCGATGCGATTTCAGCCATATAGATAGTATGGCTGAATTCGCATTGCATTCGGTGCAAACACGCACAGGACCCTTTTTTTCTGTTCGGACCAGAATCGGATCGCATGTGTGTTCACACATATGCGATCCGATTCATGTCCGAACTGTCAGTTCACAGTGCGATATGGAAGCTGAACTGGGGGTGTCGTTAACAATGTATTGATACTCCCCAGCGATTCGCATGTGGCAGTGTGAATTGACATGCGAGTCGGTGCGATGCGGGAACCCGCAGTGGATTCGCAGTGTTCTTGCATCGCACCAGTTTATCAATTTTTATGTTTATCAATTATGAAATATATTTTATTTTAATTTATTAATAAATATTTATACTTGTATAGGGCGTACACACGGTCGGACTTTGTTCGGACATTCCGACAACAAAATCCTAGGATTTTTTCCGACGGATGTTGGCTCAAACTTGTTTTGCCTACACACGGTCGCACAAAGTTGTCGGAATTTCCGATCGGCAACCACGCGGTCACGTACACCACGTACGACGAGACTAGAAAAGGCCGGTTCAGAACCAAGCGCGGCACCCTTTGGGCTCCTTTTGCTAATCTCGTGTTAGTAAAAGTTTGGTGAGAGACGATTCGCGCTTTTTCAGACTCGTTTTCTGCCGTTCAGTTTGTGCTTGTGGGTTTGTATCTGCTCTTCAGTGCGTGCAGTCAGTTCGTATCGGAGTTTTCTGTGTGATCTTGCCTGCTCGTTGCTGTTTTTCAGGTCGCTCTTCACAGGCCTTACTGTTCTTCACTGCGTTCTGTTACTTCGTTCTGAGCAGCCGACCGTTTTCTAGCCATGTTTCGTATGCGTACTCCTCGTAGAGTTCGTGCTGTGCGGGGGCTTGGTGTTGGGGTCCTGACCTTGACACAAGTCCAGTCCATGAACAGGGTGAGGAGGAGTTCATGGACCAAGAATTGGTTGCTTCAGCGTGACCAGTTCTGTCATATGCCTTTTCTCCGTGAGATCCGTGAGAATAATCCTGATGATTTCAGGAACTTTCTCAGGATGACGGACCCCGTATTTCACCGTTTGTTGGCTTCGCTGACCCCCTATATCAGCAGGCAGGATACCTGCATGAGGCAAGCCATCACTCCGGAGCAGAGGTTGGTCGCTACCTTGTGGTATTTGGCCACAGGGAGAAGCCTGCAGGACCTCAAGTTCTCGACCGGCATCTCCCCCCAAGCTCTGGGGATCATTATTCCAGAGACCTGTTCTGCCATCATCCAGGTCCTGCAGAAGGAGTATATGAAGGTAAGATTTTTATCCTTTTATATCACATTTTATTGTATTGAATGTTTAATATATTGTATTTCTTTCCTCATTCCCTAATTACCATGATTGTAATATGCTGTGAATGTCCCCTTTGTTCTCATGCATGCTGGATTTTTATGTAATTATTATTTTATGTCCTTCATACATATTTGCCCTTCAATAACCTCTCCAGCATGGTGTCTCCTGCCCTATATTCACCTCATGTAGTCACTTAACAATGTATTTTATCAGCTCCATAGTAGTGCTTTACCCCAAACACCCCCTAAAATGTTTGGAAATGTTATTTTTGATTTAAATTCAGGTAGAGTGGCAGAGGCTTTTTTTTGTGGTGTCCCCAAATAATTTTTAGTAACCCTCCCTCCCCCCAACTGCTAAGTCAGCTGATTCCAATTCTCTATCCTCAATTATCTATCTGCTGCCAAACCCATACACACTATACCCACCTCTTTAGTGCTCAGATTTATGAATGAATTCCCCAAAGCATGTAGTGCAAGGGCCTGCCTGTATACTTTCCAATGGTACTGTTTAAAGTTTTTGTATCCTATTATTATCTTGATAGGTAATAGCATAATGTCCAAATGTCCTCAAATGTGTACAGTGTGTATTTATATCTTTGTATTATGACACTTCTTACCTGTCCAGTGGTCTGCCAATAGTGTAACTAAGGAGGGGCTGTTCCAAGTAATACCCTGTATTTAGGCATTCATCTCTCAATGAAGTGAAGAGGGTTACCTGTCCAAGAGTTCCCCCCCCCCTATAATGTTAGAAATGGCCCATGAGAGGGGGGGAGGGGAATATGATAGGTGTACCTTATACTTTGGCCTTGTTAAATTCCCCTTAATAAATGCTATCTGGAGGTTGCCCCAGAATGTTTGTGTCTAATCTGCTTGCCATGTTTCTGTGAAAAAATAGTAATGTTTATTGTTTTTTCCTCAACAGTTTCCTTCCACGCCACGGGAATGGCAGACTGTGGCCTCCCACTTTGCCCAGCGGTGGGACTTTCCTAACTGCGGAGGGGCAATTGCTGAGAAACACGTCCACATCGTCCCACCACCCAACTCGGTGTCGTACTATTATAATTACAAGGGGTTTAATAGTATAGTGATGTTGGCGGTGGTGTCGGCTAATTGCGACTTTCTGTATGTGGACGTGAGGAAGAATGGCCGGATGTCCGATGGTGGAGTCATCACCCAGACGGAGTTCTACAGGCATCTCCAGAATGGCAGCTTGGACTTGCCAGCTCCACAGGACAATGTGGAAGGTCTCCCATTTGTGTTCGTTGCTGATGAAGCGTTTGCGCTGGGGGACCACCTGATGCGGCCATTCCCGATGAGGACCCTCACCCCGGAACAGAGGGTTTTTAATTACCGGCTGGCCAGAGCCCGAAGAGTGGTGGACACATTTGGAATCCTGGCCAGCCGG
This sequence comes from Lithobates septentrionalis, assembly GCA_037952835.1. NCBI lineage: Eukaryota > Metazoa > Chordata > Amphibia > Anura > Ranidae > Lithobates > Lithobates septentrionalis. Next base: position 31,250 of record JBBDGP010004520.1, on the reverse strand, counting down.
TTTCGACTATTTCTGACACCCATCCATATGGCGGAGTATAAACTGAACCATATAATACTGGCGTGCTGTGTTCTCCATAATTTTTTAAGAAAACATTCTGCCAACTATGCTGGCTCAGTTGGGCCTGAGGCTGGAATCCTACATCCAACAACACTGACGGCGCTTGAAAGTGGCCGTCCTGGCTTGCCCTCCCTGAGTGCCCGTGATGTCCGGTTACGATACCTGGAGTTCTTTGCGGGTAGGGGGGCTATCAATATGCCAGACAATATATGAAGCCTTTTTATAATAAAAAAACCAAAGAAATTCTTGGTGGACATTTACTGCTTGTGTTTGTTTTAGCTGACCCTGACAGAAATGTTTTGAGTGCAGAAAATGTCGTTATTGGGTAACCTTATACAAAGCACTGTTGGCTGTTATTTACTAAATGCAAAAACACATTTCACTACAAGTGCACTTGCAACTGCACTGAACCTGCACTTGTAGTGCAAAGTGGATTTGCCCTTAGGAAATAGCCCCCATTTTTGCATAAAACAGCTATTACATCACCCCAAAAGTGTTGTAGTGTTGAGACAATAATCCACACATTCTTGAGTAAGCCACTTTTTTATACCTGCACAATCACATGTGCATTTACCAAAGGTTTTTAAAAAAAACCAACATGTTTGTTGTATAACAATTTTTGCAGTAGCATTATCAAAAATCGAAAATATCCATTTCAGATAAAACAGGCCTGTGTAAAACCAACAAGAAAGCAAAAAAACTTGAACTTACAAAGTTCACATTAGGTAAAACCTGAAGGCTATATCAGACATCAGTATTTAGGAACTGGGTTTGATATAGCGTTCAGATGGGGGGAAATCACCCCTGGAAAAGCCAAATTTGGAAGATGGACACCAATTTACGAATGTCAACATGTGCTATCTGCCATCAGGGGGGATCAAGGGACGTGTTTTGGGGGAGCAAGCCCTTCCTCAACGCGACTTTATAATTGAGGAAGGGGTTGCACCCCCAAAACGCATCCATTAATCTCCCGTGATGGCAGATAGTACATGTTGGCACACTGTGTGCATCCTCCAAATTTGGCTTTTCTAACCATTGCAAAAAATTTTAAAATCTTGAACCACAATACAAAAAGTGATTTTGTGGGGTTTAAATTCGCCCCAAAACATCAATGATGTTGTTATTTTTTTTAATAACATCATGGATTTTTTGCTGGATGTTTTGCAGTTCGGCATTACACCCCATGATCTCCCCGATCAGGATCTGGGCACTTTCTGATGTAAAGCGTTGGGGATCCACAACCTCATGATCACCTAAAAAGAGATAAAAAAAAATTAAAATAGGTCTCAAAAATCTGCCACCATCCATCTCGTTTACCTGAGCCTGTGGTCCCAGACACTCACCTGTTGTGGTGCCAATCTCCACCACATCTTCTTCCTCCTGCTCAGCTTCGTTTGGGGGTATTTCACCTTCTTCCATAGGTGGGGGGTCTGTGGTCTCCTCGGATGAGGGGTGTCCTCCGAGTCTTTTCTCCCCTATGTAAAACAAAAATGGTATAATTAGCACACAGATATTTGATGGCAGAACTAGAAATAGGAAACATTGCTTGGAAGTGGGGTACAATTGTCTATTTTAGCAGAGTTCCAAGATGTATATTTTTTTATTGGCCATTGTCAAGCTGCAATACTTTACCTGTTTGGTACAAGCTTCACAGATGGAGACCCCCCTATAGTATACACTGGAGCACCTGTGTGGCCCCCCCTAATAAAAATGGTGTTCCGGGGTCCCACACTAGTGCTCCAGTGTCCAGATGTGAAAACAGCTGCTCAGTGTCCTCTCCTTACACACAATCTAGTTGGCATTTCATTCCAGTAACAAACCCATCTACACAAACAAATATTTGGCATCCAAGTAGGCCCAAAAAAAATGTGTGAAAATGCATATGGCCTAAACAATGGTGTTCTAGAGGCCGAAAGAAAAATGTTGGATATGAACGAATAATGGGCCCATGAACATTAAAGTCGCCCTTTTAAACGTTACAATTACTAAAAGCATATGGAGCAGAACGAACGGAATAAAGACAGAAAGAATAGGAACACAGCACAACTACTTACTTTTTTGCAGCACTCTCCGGATCTTTCGGTACTGCTCTGGCTCTCTCAACTTCAGGTCCGACCACCGCTTCCTGAGCTGGTCTTTAGATCTTCGTACCCCGAAATTCCTGTGAAGGCTTTTGATCACTTTAGCAATGATTTTGGCCTTTCGGATGTTGGGGTGGGGGTAAGGCCCATATTTTCCGTCAGTCGGACTTCCTCATGATGTCGACCATCTCCAACATCTCCCCAAAGGACATATTTGTGGCCTTAAAACGTCTCCTTCTGGATCGGGACGTGCCTGGATCCGGGCTTTCCTCCTCCTCCTCGTTGCTATAATTAGCACACACCTGCTCTAAATCCGCCATCATGCTCTTCACCCACTGCACCGAACGAAAAGGGGCGGGGAATAGACTAGAAAGAACGTCAGGGGTGGGCGGAGTTGCACGCATGCGCAGTGTGTATAAAGCGTAACACGCGTGCGTATTATGTACGATCTGTGAGCGGAGGAAGGAGCATTGGACGCGCCGATCGTAAGAACGAAGGTAAGAGACAAACTTGTGCCTATACTGGTTCTAGATTGAGGCCTATATTGTAACAAGATTAGGAGAGTTTTGTCTGACATTAGGCTTTGTCTTGTGTTGTGTCTTGCAGTGAACATGGATATGCTACTCAAAGATGATGACTTCATGTCAGTATTCATAGAGATGCTAAGGGAGCTGCCCTGTCTGTGGGAGATTAAACACCCCCATTTCAAGAACCAAGCAAAGAGGAAGGCAGCACTGGTGCAATTGTGTGAAATTGTGAAGCAGGTGATCCCCACGGCAGACATCACCTATTTAAAGATATTAATTGGTTGCCTGAGGAGTACATATCTGAGGGAGCGCAAGAAAGTCCTGGATTCACAGAGATCCGGAGCAGCAAATGACATCTATGTCCCCAGGATGTTGTACTATGACAGGCTGCACTTTCTGGCAGGCCAGACTGAACCCAGGCCACCCCTCTCTAGTCTTCCTTCCATGCTTCCTTCCCCCCCGGCTGAGGCTTCTGACGCCCAACCTGGGCCTTCCAGGCCACATGTGGAGGAGCCCAGATTGAGCCAGGTATAGCATTCCTCTAAATATTTCTGCTTGTCCAATCAATGATGTTAACTAGATGTTAGTTGGGAGTACTAATTTAGGATTGTGATTGATGATGCAACAACTAAAACCATGTCCTTTTTTCATACACAGGGAAGTCTCAGCCAGGAGGTGGCCGAGCCGGCTGGCTGATCTGCAGGTCCCTCCACCCCCCCTGAAAACAGAAAGTGGCAGTAGGAGTGCCCTAGAGGAGGCTGCTATAGGATTCTTTTGGAGGGCTACAGAGGTCCTGGGAGCACCCCACACCATGGAGGAGAACATTGCTGCCTTCATTGCATATAAAATGCAGAGGATGGAGAAGGGCCAAAAAGTATTGTGTGAGGCCCTCATATCGGAGGCTCTGGAGAAAGGTATGAGGGGCCAAATTACACCTCAGACACACCTTCGCGATGGTCCTCCTCCTCCTCCTGCAGGTCCTCCTCCACCTCCCTCTCCTCCAGGTCCCCCCAGTCCTCCTCCAGGTCCTCCCAGTCCTCCTCCTCCTGCAGGTCCTCCTCCTCCTCCTCCTCCAGGTCCTACTCCTCCTCCTGCCACATCTCCAACTGCACAGCCACAGCCGGGAAGGAAGCGTGAAAGGAAGACCAGACAGTGATTGCCCTGGGTTCAGTCTGGTCGGCCAAAAAATGCAGCCTCTTGTGGTACCACAGCCTGGGGACACAGATCTCATCTGCTGCTATCCGGATCTCTGCGACTTCTGGACCAGACTGCCCTCCCTTACATATGGACTCCTCAGGCCACCAATTTTGATGTTGAAGAATTGATGTCTGCTGTGGGGGTCCCAGGCTTCACTAATTTCTCCTGTTGATCCAGTGTTGCCTTCCTCTTTGTTTGGTTCTGATCCCTTAATAAAGAATTTTTGTTTTGAATTATACTCTCCTATGTGTTTTACTTAAAAAATGACAGTTTTTTTGTGAGGATTCAGGTACATTTCAAATATACAATGTGAAATGTACAAGGGACACCAACAACAAACAATCTCCTGGAGATTAAATAATATAAGATATCAATGGTGTTGGGGTAACTTGACACACAACGCACACAAAAATATTCTGGAGTAAAAATAAAAATAACATTGAACAAAGTTCAGCCTTGGAAAAAATCCAAACATTAAATAAAAAAAAAAAGGCTTAGAATCCAAAAAAACAAACAAAAAAAATATATAAAACTGTCAGATGTGACAACTAATAACAATATATTCAGGGAATCCCACTAAAAAAACACAAATAAAACTTTGTGAGAAGTGTGTGTGAATATGAGCAGCAAAACTACTTCATTCTTGTCACATTATAAAGAAGAAAAGAGTGTGCTGTATTAAACCATTTTGAACATTGCAGCGTGACGAAAGTGCTGTATCCATTGCGAACGCTAAGTTTACCAGAACGAGCTGTCCCGTCTCGGAATTTCTTCTGAGCATGCGTGGCACTTTGTGCGTCGGAACAGGCCACACACGGTCGGAATTGACGCGATCGGATTTTGTTGTCGGAAAATTTTATCTCCTGCTGTCCAACTTTGTGTGTCGGAAAATCCGATGGAAAATGTCCGATGGCGCCCACACACGGTCGGAATTTCCGACAACACGCTCCGATCGGACATTTTCCATCGGAAAATCCGACCGTGTGTACGGGGCAGTATACTTAATTAAAATTATTTTTTAATGATTATAAATGTATTTTGCATTTATATGAATGGTGTATAGCTGCATTACATATGTGGATTACATTCATTTACTATACACCATTCACATTTAAATAGGGCATATGTATGATCTTTAAATATTGATAAAAACAATGTTTTTTTTAATAATTAGGTTAATGTATATTGTGTAGGGGGAATTTTAACTTTATTATTTTATTAATATGTTGGGAATAATGTGTGCTGATTCGTGATAAACTTTTGTATTTTACGCTTCCTCATACTGTAATCCCGCTATATCACGCAAGATTACAGTGAGGAGCCGTTCTCAGGAGTTCCCGGCATTTGTAGATCGCTTCTCAACTCAACATGAGAAGCGATCTACACACTTTCATAAACAGGCACTCCGAGGAGAGCGATCTCCTCTGAGAATGCCTGAGAACTGAATTGCGGTATTTTACCACAGTTTCATAAAAGGACACCTTAACACTAGTCTTGGGAACATTGCTGGTTCCTCCGTTTGATCAAGCTTTCTCTTGTTCATTATTTCTTTTAACAGTTTTTTGTTTTTTACTAGCCGTGGCCTCGGCCAGAAGAGACTCCGAGTTGTGCGCCTTCTTATCTAACAAACCATATTGTTTGGTGCTCCCAGACAAGATAGTCCTTAGGCCGATACCAAGCTTTCTACTAAGGTGGCCACTAGGGATGAGCCGAACACCCCCCCGGTTCGGTTCGCACCAGAACCTGCGAACGGACCGAAAGTTCGCACGAACGTTAGAACCCCATTGACGTCTATGGGACTCGAACGTTCGAAATCAAAAGTGCTCATTTTAAAGGCTAATTTGCATGGTATTGTCCTAAAAAGGGTTTGGGGACCCGGGTCCTACCCCAGGGGACATGTATCAATGCAAAAAAACCTTTTAAAAACGGCCGTTTTTTCGGGAGCAGTGATTTTAATGATGCTTAAAGTAAAAAAAAAAAAAGTGAAATATTCCTTTAAATATCGTACCTGGGGGGTGTCTATAGTATGCCTGTAAAGTGGCGCGTGTTTCCCGTGTTTAGAACAGTCCCTGCACCAAATGTCATTTTTAAAGGAAAAAATCTCATTTAAAACTGCTTGCGGGTTTAATGTCATGTCGGGTCATGGCAATATGGATGAAAATCAGTGAGACAAACGGCATGGGTACCCCCCCAGTCCATTACCAGGCCCTTTGGGTCTTGTATGGATATTAAGGCGAACCCCGCACCCAAATTAAAATAAGGAAAGGCCCTATATACTCTGAACAGCAGTATACAGGCGGTGCAAACAAGACAGGGACTGTAGGTTTGTTGTTAAGTAGAATCTCTTTGTAATTTTGAACGGGTACATTTTTAACGTGTTTAGCTCCAGCCAAAAAATCTTTTTTAAGCTTTTTGGAAAACCTAGGGAAGGGTTATCACCCCTGTGACATTTGTTTTGCTGTCTTTCCTCCTCTTCAGAAGATTTCACCTCACTTTTTGTCCCAATGAAAAATGTTTTTTGAAAATTTGGGTTTTTTTGTGGAACAAGGATTGGAAAGCATCAGTGGAAAGGAGAAATTGTTTTCCCATATTAACTCTTACAGGAGAGAATTTCCCTTCCTATGGGGTAGATTTCATCTCACTTCCTGTTGTCTCCTTCCGTTTGCAAGTAGGAGTCATTTGTAAGTTAGATGTTTGAAAGTAGGGTCCTGCCCTATATACTCAGCAGAAATTTGGGCCTTAGGTGTTGCTGTGGCCACAACACTGTAAGCCCTCACAGGGCCCTGCTGTGAAATATTAGATCAAGAATTGTAATTACATGCCCCTGTTGAACAGGAGCTGAAAAATTAGGCCTTAGGCACTGGTGCTGGTGCCACAACACTGCAACCCCTCACAGACACTCTGGTTGGAACGCAGGAACGAGCCCTGCTGCAAAGTATTGCATGAAAAATTGTAATTACATGCCCTGTTAGACAGGGGCAGAAAAATTGGGCCTTAGGCACTGGTGCTGGTGCCACAACACTGCAACCCCTCACAGACACTCTAGTTGGAATGCAGGAACGAGCCCTGCTGCAAAGTATTACATCAAAAATTGTAATTACACGCCCCTGTTAAACAGGGGCTGAAAAATTGTGCCTTAGGCACTGGTGGTGGCGCCCAGAACCAAAAATGTTCTTACAAGCTATCAGCGTGATGATTGAGGAGGAAGAGGATAATTACTCAGGGATAGTCACTCAGCATTAGGGATGAGCTTCGTGTTCGAGTCGAACCCATGTTCGACTCGAACATCGGCTGTTCGACCGTCCGTCGAATTGCGAACGATATGGGCCGTTCGCGCCAAATTCGTGTGGCGCGTCACGGCCCATAATTCACTGCGGCATCGCAGTGCATTGCTGGCTGATGATTGGCCAAGCATGCACTATGACCCGCATGCTTGGCCAATCACAGCGCCGTCAGTAGAGAGAGCTGTAATTGGCCAAAGCCAGGGTGGCTTTGGCCAATTATGGCTCAGGGGATTTAGTACACACCCCACACTATATAAGGCCGCCTGCACGGCGGCCCTGTGTAGTGTGTGTTCCGGTGTGCTGAGAGATAGAGAGAGAGAGAGACAGTGTCATTTGATTTGAGTTAGATAGATTAGGCAGAACAGTCAGTCAGTTAGCTGCACTTACAGTGTATTGTGTATATATATGCATCCCAGGTGTTGCATATATATATATACACTGTATTCAGTTTAGCTAGATCCGTTCCTGTTATCTTCTATCTAGACTATTTAGTGCAGTGTGTCCTGCTCACAGTGTTCAGCTAGATCCGTTCCTGCTATTTACATTCAGTGCAGTGCGTCCTGCTCACAGTGTTCAGCTAGATCCGTTCCTGCTATTTACATTCAGTGCAGTGCGTCCTGCTCACAGTGTTCAGCTAGATCCATTCCTGCTATTTACATTCAGTGCAGTGCGTCCTGCTCACAGTGTTCAGCTAGATCCGTTCCTGCTATTTACATTCAGTGCAGTGCATCCTGCTCACAGTGTTCAGCTAGATCCGTTCCTGGTATTTACATTTAGTGCAGTGCGTCCTGCTCACAGTGTTCAGCTAGATCCGTTCCTGCTATTTACATTCAGTGCAGTGCGTCCTGCTCACAGTGTTCAGCTAGATCCGTTCCTGCTATTTACATTCAGTGCAGTGCGTCCTGCTCACAGTGTTCAGCTAGATCCGTTCCTGGTATTTACATTTAGTGCAGTGCGTCCTGCTCACAGTGTTCAGCTAGATCCGTTCCTGCTATTTACATTCAGTGCAGTGCGTCCTGCTCACAGTGTTCAGCTAGATCCGTTCCTGCTATTTACATTCAGTGCAGTGCGTCCTGCTCACAGTGTTCAGCTAGATCCGTTCCTGGTATTTACATTTAGTGCAGTGCGTCCTGCTCACAGTGTTCAGCTAGATCCGTTCCTGCTATTTACATTCAGTGCAGTGCGTCCTGCTCACAGTGTTCAGCTAGATCCGTTCCTGCTATTTACATTCAGTGCAGTGCGTCCTGCTCACAGTGTTCAGCTAGATCCGTTCCTGCTATTTACATTCAGTGCAGTGCGTCCTGCTCACAGTGTTCAGCTAGATCCGTTCCTGGTATTTACATTTAGTGCAGTGCGTCCTGCTCACAGTGTTCAGCTAGATCCGTTCCTGCTATTTACATTCAGTGCAGTGCATCCTGCTCACAGTGTTCAGCTAGATCCGTTCCTGCTATTTACATTCAGTGCAGTGCGTCCTGCTCACAGTGTTCAGCTAGATCCGTTCCTGCTATTTACATTCAGTGCAGTGCGTCCTGCTCACAGTGTTCAGCTAGATCCGTTCCTGCTATTTACATTCAGTGCAGTGCGTCCTGCTCACAGTGTTCAGCTAGATCCGTTCCTGCTATATACATTTAGTGCAGTACGTCCTGCTCACAGTGTTCAGCTAGATCCGTTCCTGTTATCTTCCTACTGACAGGCAGGCTTGTCTGGTTACAGTATATAAAGCTACCTGAAGAAAATTACAGGTGTTCTTTTTGATCCTATTAGTACCACGGTCAGGCAGCTAGACTATTTACATTTAGTACAGTGTGTCCTGCTCACAGTGTTCAGCTAGATCCGTTCCTGTTATCTTCCTACTGACAGGCAGGCTTGTCTGGTTACAGTATATAAAGCTACCTGAAGAAAATTACAGGTGTTCTATCCCAGCTTAGTGCAGCTACAGGCCATTAGTATGTCTGGAAGGCCAAGAAGGAGAGGCAGACAGTCACAAGCCAATAAGAGAGGGCAAGCAGGCTCTGTGTCTAGTGCTGGTCGTGGAGACGGTGCATCCTCATCAGCACGTGGCCATGGGACACGCTTGGCCTTTTTTTCGGCAGCTGGCCGTGTTGAGCCGCAACATGCGGAAGACTTGGTCGAGTGGATGACCAAGCCGTCCTCATCCTCCTCATCCTCTCTCACCCATGCCCAGGGTGCTTTGTCTGGCAAAGCAGCGGCCTCTTCCCTCAGCTCAATGTCATCAGTGACTCCTTCCCTAGCTCCACCATGTCCTCATGAGGATTCCCTCGAACTGTTTGACCACAGTGTTGGGTACATGCTCCAGGAGGATGCCCAGCGTTTGGAAGGCTCTGATGATGATACTGAGCTCGATGAAGGCAGTAACATGAGCACGGACAGAGGGGGTGCCCAAGAAGGACAGCAATCTGGCAGTCATGCTCCCCCTGCTGCAGCATACTGCCAGGTTTGCTCCAGTGATGAGGAGGGAGGGGATGATGAGGTCACTGACTCAACGTGGGTGCCTGATAGGAGAGAGGAGGAGGAGGAGGAGGAGGAGGCGGCACATCACCAACGAGGCAGGATGCCCTCCAGGGGCCAGCCTAAGGGCAGCACATTGACTGCATCACACCCCAAAGCTCCACATGTGCAGGGCGCTGCAGTCTCTGCGCGTTATTCAAAAAGTTCTTTGGTGTGGGCCTTTTTTGAGACGAGTGCATCAGATCGCACCGCTGCTATTTGCAACATATGTCTCAAGCGTATCTCGCGTGGCCAAAACATCTCCCGCTTGGGTACCACATGCTTGACCAGACATATGTTGACCTGCCATGCAGTTCGTTGGCAAGCGTATCTGAAAGACCCACACCAAAGAACAAAGAGGATCTCTCCTTGCTCCTCATCAGCTGAGATTTCCAACCCCACTAGACCTTCAGTCCTCTCTGAGACCTGCAGTGAGAGGAATGAAGGTGTAGAATTAGGTGTGTCACAGCCAAGTACTTGTGGGCAATCTGCTTTTGGTACACCGACGTCAGATTGTACCAGGCAAATTTCCCTGCCCCAGCTGCTGCACCGCCGAAAGAAGTTTGCTCCCAGCCATCCACATGCCCAGCGGTTGAATGCTAGCTTGGCAAAATTGCTAGCACTTCAACTGCTGCCTTTTCAGTTGGTAGACTCTGCCCCCTTCCGTGAGTTTGTGGAATGTGCGGTTCCTCAGTGGCAGGTACCCAAACGCCACTTTTTCTCACGGAAGGCGATTCCGGCTCTCTACCGGCATGTGGAAGGCAATGTCCATGCCTCGCTGGACAGGGCGGTCAGCGGTAAGGTGCATATTACCGCTGACTCATGGTCCAGCAGGCATGGACAGGGACGTTACTTAAGTTTCACGGCGCATTGGGTGACTCTGCTGGCAGCTGGGAAGGATGCAGGACAAGGTGCAGTAGTGTTGGAGGTTGTTCCGCCACCACGCCTCCAAAATGCTGATTGTGACACACCTCTCTCCTCCACCCCCTCCTCTTCTTCTTCCTCCATGGCCTCTTCCTCGGAACCAGCGGTGCTCCGTAGGCGTTCAAGGGGCTACGCAAGTACGCAGGCCAAAAGATGCCATGCGGTGCTTGAGCTGGTGTGCTTGGGGGACAGGAGCCACACTGGGGCAGAGGTTCTGTCAGCTCTGCAGGGGCAGGTTCAGAGGTGGTTGACGCCACGCCAACTTAAGGCAGGAATGGTGGTTTGCGACAATGGCACCAACCTCCTCTCTGCCCTCCGACAGGGACAACTGACCCATGTGCCCTGTTTGGCTCACGTCCTTAACTTGGTGGTGCAGCGGTTCTTGGGCAGGTACCCGGGCTTACAGGATGTCCTGAGGCAGGCCAGGAAAGTCTGTGTGCATTTCCGCCGGTCATATAATGCCAGTGCTCGGCTGACGGACCTCCAAAAGGAGTTTAACCTGCCCAAGAACCGCCTAATCTGTGACATGCCCACCAGGTGGAACTCGACGTTGGCCATGCTGCAGCGGCTGCACACGCAGCAGAGGGCCATCAATGAGTACCTGTGCGACTATGGCACCAGGACAGGGTCAGGGGACCTTGGTTTTTTTTCCCCACGCCAGTGGGCCATGATCAGGGATGCATGCACTGTCCTGTCACCATTCGAGGAGGCCACGAGGATGGTGAGCACTGACAGTGCATGCATCAGTGACACTGTCCCCCTTGTCCACCTGTTGGAGCACACGCTGCGTGGAATAATGGACAGGGCACTTGAGGCAGAACAGAGGCAGGAAGAGGAGGACTTCCTTAGCTCTCAAGGCCCCCTTTATCCAGACAGTGTTCCTGCGTGCCCGCCGATCACACAGGAAGAGGACGAGGAGGAGGAGGAGGAGGAAGATTGTGTCAGTATGGAGGTGGAGCCTGGCACTCAGCATCAGCAGTCTTTAAGGGATCAGTCCCAAGGAACACATGGACTTGTACGTGGCTGGGAGGAGGTGGCTGCGGACGTTGTTGTCCTTAGTGACCCAGAGGACTCCGGACCGAATGCCTCAGCAAACCTACGCTGCATGGCCTCCCTGATCCTGCAAAGCCTGCGTAAGGATCCTCGTATTCGTGGTATCAAGGAGAAGGACCAATACTGGCTGGCAACCCTCCTTGATCCACGTTACAAGGGTAAGGTTGCGGACCTTATCTTGCCATCGCAGAGGGAGCAGAGGATGAAACATCTTCGGGAGGCCTTGCAGAAAGGTCTGTGCAACGCGTTCCCAGAGACTGGGAGGTTACAAACTCCTGTTTCTGGACAACGTGTTGCTGAGGCTTCGGTCAGTCAAAGAAGGAGCGGTGGAGAAGGTGGCCGTCTGACCGATGCGTTCAGACAATTTTTTGGTCCGCAGCCCCAAGGTATGATCGGTTCCAGCAACCATCGCCAGCGTCTGTTTTACATGGTGCAGGAATACCTAGGGGCAAGATCAGACTTGGACACCTTTCCCACCGAAAATCCTCTGGGTTACTGGGTCTTGAGGATGGATCACTGGCCAGAGCTTGCACAGTATGCAATTGAGCTACTGGCCTGTCCTGCATCCAGCGTTCTTTCGGAACGTACATTCAGTGCTGCTGGAGGCGTGGTAACCGATCACAGGGTGCGTCTGTCCACTGACTCGGTCGATCGGCTGACCTTCATAAAAATGAATCAGTCTTGGATCACCACCAGCTACCAAGCACCTGATGCTGATGTAACTGAATAATTTTTTTCAGATCCCTTCAAAGACTGCCTATGCTGATGCTGAGTGATTATCCCTGAGTAATTATCCTCTTCCTCCTCAATCATCACGCTGATAGCTTGTAAGAACATTTTTGGTTCTGGGCGCCACCACCAGTGCCTAAGGCACAATTTTTCAGCCCCTGTATAACAGGGGCGTGTAATTACAATTTTTGATGTAATACTTTGCAGCACGGCTCGTTCCTGCATTCCAACTAGAGTGTCTGTGAGGGGTTGCAGTGTTGTGGCACCAGCACCAGTGCCTAAGGCCCAATTTTTCTGCCCCTGTCTAACAGGGGCGTGTAATTACAATTTTTGATGCAATACTTTGCAGCAGTGCTCGTTCCTGCGTTCCAACTAGAGTGTCTGTGAGGGGTTGCAGTGTTGTGGCACCAGCACCAGTGCCTAAGGCCCAATTTTTCTGCCCCTGTCTAACAGGGGCGTGTAATTACAATTTTTGATGCAATACTTTGCAGCAGTGCTCGTTCCTGCGTTCCAACTAGAGTGTCTGTGAGGGGTTGCAGTGTTGTGGCACCAGCACCAGTGCCTAAGGCCCAATTTTTCTGCCCCTGTCTAACAGGGGCGTGTAATTACAATTTTTGATGCAATACTTTGCAGCAGTGCTCGTTCCTGCGTTCCAACTAGAGTGTCTGTGAGGGGTTGCAGTGTTGTGGCACCAGCACCAGTGCCTAAGGCCCAATTTTTCTGCCCCTGTCTAACAGGGGCGTGTAATTACAATTTTTGATGCAATACTTTGCAGCAGTGCTCGTTCCTGCGTTCCAACTAGAGTGTCTGTGAGGGGTTGCAGTGTTGTGGCACCAGCACCAGTGCCTAAGGCCTAATTTTTCAGCTCCTGTTCAACAGGGGCATGTAATTACAATTCTTGATCTAATATTTCACAGCAGGGCCCTGTGAGGGCTTACAGTGTTTTGGCCACAGCAACACCTAAGGCCCAAATTTCTGCTGAGTATATAGGGCAGGACCCTACTTTCAAACATCTAACTTACAAACGACTCCTACTTGCAAACGGAAGGAGACAACAGGAAGTGAGATGAAATCTACCCATAGGAAGGGAAATTCTCTCATGTAAGAGTTAATATGGGAAAACAATTTCTCCTTTCCACTGATGCTTTCCAATCCTTGTTCCACAAAAAAACCCAAATTTTCAAAAAACATTTTTCATTGGGACAAAAAAGTGAGGTGAAATCTTCTGAAGAGGAGGAAAGACGCAAAACAAATGTCACAGGGGTGATAACCCTTCCCTATGTTTTCCAAAAAGCTTAGAAAAGATTTTTTGGCTGGAGCTAAACACATTAAAAATGTTCAAAATTACAAACAGATTCTACTTAACAACAAACCTACAGTCCCTGTCTTGTTTGCACCGCCTGTATACTGCTGTTCAGAGTATATAGGGACCTTTCCTTATTTTAATTTGGGTGCGGGGTTCCCCTTAATATCCATACAAGACCCAAAGGGCCTGGTAATGGACTGGGGGGTACCCATGCCGTTTGTCTCACTGATTTTCATCCATATTGCCAGGACCCGACATGACATTAAACCCGCAAGCAGTTTTAAATGAGATTTTTTCCTTTAAAAATGACATTTGGTGCAGGGACTGTTCTAAACATGGGAAACACGCGTCACTTTACAGGCATACTATAGACACCCCCCAGGTACGATATTTAAAGGAATATTTCACTTTTTTTTTTTTACTTTAAGCATCATTAAAATCACTGCTCCCGAAAAAACGGCCGTTTTTAAAAGTTTTTTTTGCATTGATACATGTCCCCTGGGGTAGGACCCGGGTCCCCAAACCCTTTTTAGGACAATACCATGCAAATTAGCCTTTAAAATGAGCACTTTTGATTTCGAACGTTCGAGTCCCATAGACGTCAATGGGGTTCTAACGTTCGTGCGAACTTGCGGTCCGTTCGCGGGTTCTGGTGCGAACCGAACCGGGGGGTGTTCGGCTCATCCCTACTCAGCATCAGCATAGGCAATCTTTGAAGGGATCTGAGATTTCAAAAAAATTATTCGGTTACATCAGCATCAGGTGCTTGGTAGCTGGTGGTGATCCAACACTGATTCATTTTTATGAAGGTCAGCCGATCGACCGAGTCGGTGGACAGACGCACCCTGTGATCGGTTACCACGCCTCCAGCAGCACTGAATGTGCGTTCTGAAAGAACGCTGGATGCAGGACAGGCCAGTAGCTCAATTGCATACTGTGCAAGCTCTGGCCAGTGATCCATCCTCAAGACCCAGTAACCCAGAGGATTTTCGGTGGGAAAGGTGTCCAAGTCTGATCTTGCCCCTAGGTATTTCTGCACCATGTAAAACAGACGCTGGCGATGGTTGCTGGAACCGATCATACCTTGGGGCTGCGGACCAAAGAATTGTCTGAACGCATCGGTCAGACGGCCACCTTCTCCACCGCTCCTTCTTTGACTGACCGAAGCCTCAGCAACACGTTGTCCAGAAACAGGAGTTTGTAACCTCCCAGTCTCTGGGAACGCATTGCACAGACCTTTCTGCAAGGCCTCCCGAAGATGTTTCATCCTCTGCTCCCTCTGCGATGGCAAGATAAGGTCCGCAACCTTACCCTTGTAACGTGGATCAAGGAGGGTTGCCAGCCAGTATTGGTCCTTCTCCTTGATACCACGAATACGAGGATCCTTACGCAGGCTTTGCAGGATCAGGGAGGCCATGCAGCGTAGGTTTGCTGAGGCATTCGGTCCGGAGTCCTCTGGGTCACTAAGGACGACAACGTCCGCAGCCACCTCCTCCCAGCCACGTACAAGTCCATGTGTTTCTTGGGACTGATCCCTTAAAGACTGCTGCTGATGCTGAGTGCCAGGCTCCACCTCCATACTGACACAATCTTCCTCCTCCTCCTCGTCCTCTTCCTGTGTGATCGGCGGGCACGCAGGAACACTGTCTGGATAAAGGGGGCCTTGAGAGCTAAGGAAGTCCTCCTCTTCCTGCCTCTGTTCTGCCTCAAGTGCCCTGTCCATTATTCCACGCAGCGTGTGCTCCAACAGGTGGACAAGGGGGACAGTGTCACTGATGCATGCACTGTCACTGCTCACCATCCTCGTGGCCTCCTCGAATGGTGACAGGACAGTGCATGCATCCCTGATCATGGCCCATTGGCGTGGGGAAAAAAACCAAGCTCCCCTGACCCTGTCCTGGTGCCATAGTCGCACAGGTACTCATTGATGGCCCTCTGCTGCGTGTGCAGCCGCTGCAGCATGGCCAACGTTGAGTTCCACCTGGTGGGCATGTCACAGATTAGGCGGTTCTTGGGCAGGTTAAACTCCTTTTGGAGGTCCGTCAGCCGAGCACTGGCATTATATGACCGGCGGAAATGCACACAGACTTTCCTGGCCTGCCTCAGGACATCCTGTAAGCCCGGGTACCTGCCCAAGAACCGCTGCACCACCAAGTTAAGGACGTGAGCCAAACAGGGCACATGGGTCATTTGTCCCTGTCGGAGGGCAGAGAGGAGGTTGGTGCCATTGTCGCAAACCACCATTCCTGCCTTAAGTTGGCATGGCGTCAACCACCTCTGAACCTGCCCCTGCAGAGCTGAGAGAACCTCTGCCCCAGTGTGGCTCCTGTCCCCCAAGCACACCAGCTCAAGCACCGTATGGCATATTTTGGCCTGCGTACTTGCGTAGCCCCTTGAACGACTACGGAGCACCGCTGGTTCCGAGGAAGAGGCCATGGAGGAAGAAGAAGAGGAGGGGGTGGAGGAGAGAGGTGTGTCACAATCAATAGCATTTTGGAGGCGTGGTGGCGGAACAACCTCCAACACTACTGCACCTTGTCCTGCATCCTTCCCAGCTGCCAGCAGAGTCACCCAATGCGCCGTGAAACTTAGGTAACGTCCCTGTCCATGCCTGCTGGACCATGAGTCAGCGGTAATATGCACCTTACCGCTGACCGCCCTGTCCAGCGAGGCATGGACATTGCCTTCCACATGCCGGTAGAGAGCCGGAATCGCCTTCCGTGAGAAAAAGTGGCGTTTGGGTACCTGCCACTGAGGAACCGCACATTCCACAAACTCACGGAAGGGGGCAGAGTCTACCAACTGAAAAGGCAGCAGTTGAAGTGCTAGCAATTTTGCCAAGCTAGCATTCAACCGCTGGGCATGTGGATGGCTGGGAGCAAACTTCTTTCGGCGGTGCAGCAGCTGGGGCAGGGAAATTTGCCTGGTACAATCTGACGTCGGTGTACCAAAAGCAGATTGCCCACAAGTACTTGGCTGTGACACACCTAATTCTACACCTTCATTCCTCTCACTGCAGGTCTCAGAGAGGACTGGAGGTCTAGTGGGGTTGGAAATCTCAGCTGATGAGGAGCAAGGAGAGATCCTCTTTGTTCTTTGGTGTGGGTCTTTTAGATACGCTTGCCAACGAACTGCATGGCAGGTCAACATATGTCTGGTCAAGCATGTGGTACCCAAGCGGGAGATGTTTTGGCCACGCGAGATACGCTTGAGACATATGTTGCAAATAGCAGCGGTGCGATCTGATGCACTGGTCTCAAAAAAGGCCCACACCAAAGAACTTTTTGAATAACGCGCAGAGACTGCAGCGCCCTGCACATGTGGAGCTTTGGGGTGTGATGCAGTCAATGTGCTGCCCTTAGGCTGGCCCCTGGAGGGCATCCTGCCTCGTTGGTGATGTGCCGCCTCCTCCTCCTCCTCCTCCTCTCTCCTATCAGGCACCCACGTTGAGTCAGTGACCTCATCATCCCCTCCCTCCTCATCACTGGAGCAAACCTGGCAGTATGCTGCAGCAGGGGGAGCATGACTGCCAGATTGCTGTCCTTCTTGGGCACCCCCTCTGTCCGTGCTCATGTTACTGCCTTCATCGAGCTCAGTATCATCATCAGAGCCTTCCAAACGCTGGGCATCCTCCTGGAGCATGTACCCAACACTGTGGTCAAACAGTTCGAGGGAATCCTCAGGAGGACATGGTGGAGCTAGGGAAGGAGTCACTGATGACATTGAGCTGAGGGAAGAGGCCGCTGCTTTGCCAGACAAAGCACCCTGGGTGAGAGAGGATGAGGAGGATGAGGACGGCTTGGTCATCCACTCGACCAAGTCTTCCGCATGTTGCGGCTCAACACGGCCAGCTGCCGAAAAAAAGGCCAAGCGTGTCCCATGGCCACGTGCTGATGAGGATGCACCGTCTCCACGACCAGCACTAGACACAGAGCCTGCTTGCCCTCTCTTATTGGCTTGTGACTGTCTGCCTCTCCTTCTTGGCCTTCCAGACATACTAATTGCCTGTAGCTGCACTAAGCTGGGATAGAACACCAGTAATTTTCTTCAGGTAGCTTTATATACTGTAACCAGACAAGCCTGCCTGTCAGTAGGAAGATAACAGGAACGGATCTAGCTGAACACTGTGAGCAGGACGCACTGTACTAAATGTAAATAGTCTAGCTGCCTGACCGTGGTACTAATAGGATCAAATAGAACACCTGTAATTTTCTTCAGGTAGCTTTATATACTGTAACCAGACAAGCCTGCCTGTCAGTAGGAAGATAACAGGAACGGATCTAGCTGAACACTGTGAGCAGGACGCACTGTACTAAATGTAAATAGTCTAGCTGCCTGACCGTGGTACTAATAGGATCAAATAGAACACCTGTAATTTTCTTCAGGTAGCTTTATATACTGTAACCAGACAAGCCTGCCTGTCAGTAGGAAGATAACAGGAACGGATCTAGCTGAACACTGTGAGCAGGACGCACTGTACTAAATGTAAATAGTCTAGCTGCCTGACCGTGGTACTAATAGGATCAAATAGAACACCTGTAATTTTCTTCAGGTAGCTTTATATACTGTAACCAGACAAGCCTGCCTGTCAGTAGGAAGATAACAGGAACGGATCTAGCTGAACACTGTGAGCAGGACGCACTGTACTAAATGTAAATAGTCTAGCTGCCTGACCGTGGTACTAATAGGATCAAATAGAACCCTTGTAATTTTCTTCAGGTAGCTTTATATACTGTAACCAGACAAGCCTGCCTGTCAGTAGGAAGATAACAGGAACGGATCTAGCTGAACACTGTGAGCAGGACGCACTGTACTAAATGTAAATAGTCTAGCTGCCTGACCGTGGTACTAATAGGATCAAATAGAACACCTGTAATTTTCTTCAGGTAGCTTTATATACTGTAACCAGACAAGCCTGCCTGTCAGTAGGAAGATAACAGGAACGGATCTAGCTGAACACTGTGAGCAGGACGCACTGTACTAAATGTAAATAGTCTAGCTACCTGACCGTGGTACTAATAGGATCAAATAGAACACCTGTAATTTTCTTCAGGTAGCTTTATATACTGTAACCAGACAAGCCTGCCTGTCAGTAGGAAGATAACAGGAACGGATCTAGCTGAACACTGTGAGCAGGACGCACTGTACTAAATGTAAATAGTCTAGCTGCCTGACCGTGGTACTAATAGGATCAAATAGAACACCTGTAATTTTCTTCAGGTAGCTTTATATACTGTAACCAGACAAGCCTGCCTGTCAGTAGGAAGATAACAGGAACGGATCTAGCTGAACACTGTGAGCAGGACGCACTGTACTAAATGTAAATAGTCTAGCTGCCTGACCGTGGTACTAATAGGATCAAATAGAACACCTGTAATTTTCTTCAGGTAGCTTTATATACTGTAACCAGACAAGCCTGCCTGTCAGTAGGAAGATAACAGGAACGGATCTAGCTGAATACTGTGAGCAGGACGCACTGCACTAAATGTAAATAGTCTAGAAGATAACAGGAACGGATCTAGCTGAACACTGAGCAGGACGCACTGCACTAAATGTAAATAGTCTAGAAGATAACAGGAACGGATCTAGCTGAACACTGTGAGCAGGACGCACTGCACTAAATGTAAATAGTCTAGAAGATAACAGGAACGGATCTAGCTGAACACTGTGAGCAGGACGCACTGCACTAAATGTAAATAGTCTACAAGATAACAGGAACGGATCTAGCTGAACACTGTGAGCAGGACGCACTGCACTAAATGTAAATAGTCTAGAAGATAACAGGAACGGATCTAGCTGAACACTGTGAGCAGGACACACTGCACTAAATGTAAATAGTCTAGAAGATAACAGGAACGGATCTAGCTGAACACTGTGAGCAGGACGCACTGCACTAAATGTAAATAGTCTAGAAGATAACAGGAACGGATCTAGCTAAACTGAATACAGTGTATATATATATATATGCAACACCTGGGATGCATATATATACACAATACACAATACACAATACACTGTAAGTGCAGCTAACTGACTGACTGTTCTGCCTAATCTATCTAACTCAAATCAAATGATACTGTCTCTCTCTCTATCTCTCAGCACACCGGAACACACACTACACAGGGCCGCCGTGCAGTGTAGGGCGTGTACTAAATCCCCTGAGCCATAATTGGCCAAAGCCTCCTTGGCTTTGGCCAATTACGGCTCTCTGTTCAGGCGGCGCTGTGATTGGCCAAGCATGCGGGTCATAGTGCATGCTTGGCCAATCATCAGCCAGCAATGCACTGCGATGCTGCAGTGAATTATGGGCCGTGACGCGCCACACGAATTTGGCGCGAACGGCCCATATCGTTCGCAATTCGGCGAACGACCGAACAGCCGATGTTCGAGTCGAACATGGGTTCGACTCGAACACGAAGCTCATCCCTAGTGGCCACATAATTTCGTATGAACTGGGAGGTCATTCTCCCAGCCTTTCCGGCGGATACAGCTGATGAGTGGAGTAGGTTAGACCTGGTCTCTGCGGTTTCAACCTACCTGAAATGGACTAAAAGCTTTGGCAAATAAGATCAGCTGTAGGTTTTTCCAATGGGGCCTAAAAAGGGTATGCCAGCAACATCCAGAGTTGGGTCTTCCTGGTTTGTCAATGCATATTGCATACGAAACGCTGGGCTTTTCTCCTCCTTCAGAGATCAAAGCACATTCGACGAGGGGTATGGCAGCATTTTGGGCATACGCGAAGGTCGCCCCTGAGGTAGTTTGCAGAGCAGCAAGCTGGAGCGTGCCCAACACCTTTTTGTTAGGCATTACAAGCTTAATATGGCTTGTCCGCCTGAGGAAACATTTGGCTCTACAGTATTACGGTGGCTGTTGCCCATTAAAAATTTTGAGTAGCATTGCATTGAGGGTTTGGCTTATTTTTTTTGTCTTCCCTCCCTTCTTAATATTGCTTGGTACATCCCATAGTAGGCTGACATGGGGAGGTCCAGGAATAAGGAAAATTGTTGTCCATACTTACCGTAATTTTCCTTTCCTGGATCCTCCCCATGTCAGCTGGAGGATTCCCACCCAGTTTATCCGTCGCAAGGCAGGGTTTTTTTGAACACTGGTGTAGGCAGACAGCCGCCCTTTTATGGGCTAGAAAAGAGGTGGTCCTGGAGGGGGCGGAGCTGACCCATAGTAGGCTGACATGGGGAGGATCCAGGAAAGGAAAATTTACGGTAAGTATGGACAACAATTTTCCTTAATAAATATATATCTATCTCCACTGCATGCAGTTTAGCTAGATCTGATTGCAGGCCGTTCCTGGTGTACTCTTTCTAATATACTTCTGGCAGGCAGGTGATTCAGTTAGCTGCAGTGT
This sequence comes from Lithobates septentrionalis, assembly GCA_037952835.1. Classification (NCBI taxonomy): domain Eukaryota; kingdom Metazoa; phylum Chordata; class Amphibia; order Anura; family Ranidae; genus Lithobates; species Lithobates septentrionalis. Next base: position 10,218 of record JBBDGP010004520.1, on the reverse strand, counting down.
ATTTAAATATATATATATATATATATATATATATAGCCAGGTCCATAAATGTTGGGACATTGACACAATTCTAATCTTTTTGGCTCTATGCACCACCACAATGGATTTGAAATAAAACAAACAAGATGTGCTTTAACTGCAGGCTTCCAGCTTTAATTTGAGGGTATTTACATCCAAATCAGGTGAACGGTGTAGGAATTACAACAGTTTGTATGTGTGCCTCCCACTTTTTAAGGGACCAAAAGTATTGGGACAATTGGCTGCTTAGCTGTTCCATGGCCAGGTGTGTGTTATTCCCTCATTATCCCATTTACAAGGAGCAGATAAAAGGTCCAGAGTTCATTTCAAATGTGCTATTTGCATTTGGAATCTGTTGCTGTCAACTCTCAATATGAGATCCAAAGAGCTGTCACAATCAGTGAGACAAGCCATCATTAGGCTGAAAAAACAAAACAAACCCATCAGAGAGATAGCAAAAACATTAGGTGAGGCCAAATCAACTGTTTGGAACATCCTTAAAAAGGAACGCACCGGAGAGCTCAGAAACACCAAAAGACCCGGAAGACCCCAGAAAACAACTTTGGTGGATGACCGAAGAATTATTTCCCTGGTGAAGAAAACACCCTTCACAACAGCTGGCCAGATCAAGAACACTCTCCAGGAGGTAGGTGTATGTGTGGCAAAGTAAACAATCAAGAGAAGACTTCACCAGAGTAAATACAGAGGGTTCACCACAAGATGTTAACCATTGGTGAGCCTCAAAAACAGGAAGGCCAGATTAGAGTTTGCCAAACAGCATCTAAAAAGCCTTCACAGTTCTGGAACAACATTCTATTGACAGGTGAGACCAAGATCAACTTGTACCAAAATGATGGGAAGAGAGAAGAGAAGGAAAGGAACTGCTCATGATCCAAAGCATACCACCTCATCAGTGAAGCATGGTGGTGGTAGTGTCCATGGCGTGGGCACGTATGGCTGCCAATGGAACTGGTTCTCTTGTATTGATGTGACTGCTGACAAAAGTAGCAAGGTGAATTCTGAAGTGTTTGGGGCAATATTATCTGCTCATATTCAGCAAAATGCTTCAGAACTCATTAGACTTCGCTTCACAGTGCAGATGGACAATGACCCGAAGCATACTGCGAAAGCAACCAAAGAGTTTTTTAAGGGAAAGAAGTGGAATGTTATGCAATGGCCAAGTCAATCACCTGACCTGAATCTGATTGAGCATGCATTTCACTTGCTGAAGACAAAACTGAAGGGAAAATGCCCCAAGAACAAGCAGGAACTGAAGACAGTTGCAGTAGAGGCCTGGCAGAGCATCACCAGGGATGAAACCCAGCGTCTGGTGATGTCTATGGATTCCAGACTTCAGGCTGTAATTGACTGCAAAGGATTTGCAACCAAGCATTATAAAGTGAAAGTTTGGATGATTATTAATCTGTCCCATTACTTTTGGTCCCTTAAAAAGTGGGAGGCAGATATACAAACTGTTGTAATTCCTACACCGTTCACCTGATTTGGATGTAAATACCCTCAAATTAAAGCTGAAAGTCTGCAGTTAAAGCACATCTTGTTTGTTTTATTTTAAATCCAATGTGATGGTGTATAGAGCCAAAAAGATTAGAATTGCGTCGATGTCCCAGTATTTATGGACCTGACTGATTATCTAATTATTTATATATATATATATATATAGTATACAGTTAGTCTGGTGTTTGTGTGTGTGTGTATATGTATGTGTGTGTGTGTGTATATATATATATATATATATATATATATATATATATATATATATGTGTGTATATATATGTATATATATATATATATATATATATATATATATATATATATATATATATATATATATATATATATATATTCTATCCACTGTATCCAGTTTAGCAAGATCTGACTGCAGGCCATTCCTGGTGTACTCTTTCTAATATACTTTTGGTAGGCAGGTGATTCAGTTAGCTGCAGTGTATTTAATACATATATACCAGTGATGGCAAACCTTTTTAAGCCCGATTGCCAAAACTTCAACACAAAACAACTTATTTTTTTCAAAGTGCCAACACTGCAATTAAACCTGAATACCGAGGATTTAGTTCAGAAAAAACACCTCGTACAGTTGTCCAAACTAATTAACAGCTTTTGTTTTAAAAGAAAAACACAATAACAGAGCTTTCCATTTAACTCTTTTTTTTAATTGAAAAAGAAAACCAACAACTGTACACGTGCATATATTTTTGAATAAGGATACATTTGCTGTTCACTGGTAAAGATGCCTTTGTGGGCATTTGTAAAGATGCCTTTGCTGGGCATTTTCAAAGATGCCTTTGCTGGGCATTTTCAAAGATGCCTTTGCTGGGCATTTTCAAAGATGCCTTTGCTGGGCATTTTCAAAGATGCCTTTGCTGGGCATTTTCAAAGATGCCTTTGCTGGGCATTTTCAAAGATGCCTTTGCTGGGCATTTTCAAAGATGCCTTTGCTGGGCATTTTCAAAGAAGCCTTTGCTGGGCATTGGTAAGGATGCCTTTGCTGGCCATTGGTGAAGATGCCTTTGCTGAAATTGTATTGAGCAAGCCTAATGCCCGTACACACGGTCGGACATTCCGACAACACAATCCTAGGATTTTTTTCCGACGGATGTTGGCTCAAACTTGTCTTGCATACACACGGTCACACAAAGTTGTCGGAAAATCCGATCGTTCTGAATGCGGTGACGTAAAACACGTACGTCGGGACTATAAACGGGGCAGTAGCCAATAGCTTTCCTCTCTTAATTTATTCTGAGCATGTGTGACACTTTGTGCGTCGGATTTGTGTACACACGATCGGATATCCCCCAAACTTTACTTGCGTATTGTGGTGTAGTAATTACATGTAAAGGAAAGAAGGTATGCCCATCGCGTAAAACCATAGGAGAACTTTTATTAAAACTTAATAGACAAATGTACTCACATTTCAAATGAACAAATCAAGCATGGCAAAAGTTAGCGAATTCCCTTTGTTAGAGGTGCTGCAAGACGTTCGTAACCCGCCCTACGCACGTTTCGTCGTCAGACTTCTACTGGGGCGCCCAGATATATATATATTTTTTTGTTTGTTTTCTTTTTTAACACTTTTCACCTAGATGATATTGTATCTATATCCATCTATACCCATAACTACTTTATTACTTAATTTAAAGGGCATAATGCACCTTTGTTGAACAATTGGAGCACCAGTTGTTGTATTTTCACTTCTAATAGTCGCCACCAGTCACAGTTTTATTCAATTTTTGAACACATACAGGTTTTAGAAGCAATTCTATAAGGACACTAGGCAATACATTCACTATAAAGAAGAAAATATCCTTTTGTCTCCATAAGGGCAGCGCCATATTACTCCTGCTTTTTTACCATTTTCTAATACTTTCCACTTAGGTGGTATTGTATTGTTTTTAACACTTTCCACCTAGATGATATTATATCCATATCCACAACTACTTTTGTTGAACAATTGGAGCACCAGTTGTTGTATTTTCATTTTTAATAGAAATATTCACCACCAGTCAGTTTTATTCAACTTTTGAACATATACAGGTTTTAGAAGCAATTCTATAAAGACACTAGGCAATACATTCACTACAAAGAAGGAAAACATTTTTTTGTCTCCATAAGGGCAGCGCCATACTACTCCTGCTTTTTTACCATAAAATTCTCCTTTGCAACTGCTATAATGCTAGAAAATTCCTTGTAGATTTCATGATGGTTTGGATTGTCTGTAAATGTTGTAGAATTTTCCAAATGCAGTTTTAGATTTGGAAAATATTTCTGCTGCCCACTTTCAAGGTCTCTTTCAAAAACCTGCAGTTTTCTCTCAAATGTTCTGATATCAGAAAACATCCTTTCTGCTGTTTTCCCTAAACCTTGCTGTTTTTTGTTCAGTACATTGAAGTGTATTGTAAAATCAATAAAAAAACATGAGGTTGATGAGCCAGGTCATATCAGTGAGCTGTGGATATTCCTGCCCCTTTTCATTCATAAACAGCCTAATTTCATCCAAGCAGCCTACAAATCTCTCCAAGACCCGTCCTCTGCTTAACCACAGTACGTTATTGTACATAAGTAAAGTATTATACTGTGCCTGTACCTTATCAAGAAGTGCTTGAAACTGTCAAAAATTAAGAGCATAAGCCATGATGTCATTCACCATTTTTGTGACATCCTTGAGGATATCGTCTAATTTTTTGCTGCTTTGCTTGGCACAAAGAGCTTCTTGATGTATAATACAATGAAATTGAATGACTGGATGCTTTGCTTCTTTAACAAAAAACTGTATGAAAGTAGATGTTATCCCCACCATGGAAGGTGCCTCGTCACTAGTAACTGAAACCACTTTTTCTGGCCTTATGTCTTGTGACAAAAAGCCTCCATTACAGCATTGTAGATATCTATCCCTTGTGTTCTTCCAGGCAAAGACACCTGTTTCATGAGCTCTTCTCTCATGGTGTCACTAACAGCATAACGCAAAATTACTGCTAGCCTTGCATGATTATTTATATCTGTGCTTTCGTCCAAGCACATGGAGTAACAGGCTGCCTTTTGTAAGTCAATGGTGAGCTGCTGACTAACATTACTTGCCAAACGCAGAACTCTATTTTTAACAGTATTTCTGATAAGTGGCATTTCAGAGATTCGTTGCTTAATTTTGTCCTTGTTTGGGAAATCATGAAAAAGGGAATTACTCACAGCCAACATGGCCGTTTTGATAAAATCGCCATCAGAGAGGGGCTTACCATGTTTTGCTATGCACAGTGAAATTTCAAAGCTGGCAGTTGCCAGATACAGGGGGTCCCCGACTTACGAACATCCGACTTACGAACGACCCCTACTTACGAACGGGGCCCGAGTGACGTCACTGCCGGCCGGCGCCATCCCTCTTCTTGCTGGAGTGTGAGCCGTTCCTGTGTTCCTGGCCTGGTTGTGAAGTTAAGGGGCCCCCCTCGTTATCCTGCCTGCCCGTCCACGGTCGGGGGACTGCCGGTGGCCTGCCAGGCCGCTACAACTGCACCACGGCCGGCCTGCCTGGACACACCGTCTACCCATCTCCCTGCTGTGCCATCAGGTGAGCAGCCTGTACTGCAGTACTGTAATATGCTTAAGATATATGTTTAATATGCATTGTACTGTACCTCTGCTTCCTCCTGTCCCTGCCGCCATGTAAAGAGTGAGAGGGGAGAGCTGTGCTCCTCCCCTCTCAGCTATGAAAGAAAATCTAGCAGTGCTAGGAGGTGACAGGGTCAATAAAGGGAACCTGTCACCTCCAATTGCTATCACACAGGGAATTGTTTTCTCCTGTGTGATAGCAATAAAGTTAAATGAAAAAAAAAATGATAAAAAAATAAGAATAAAAAAAATAAGAAATACAGTATTAATTAAATTTAAAAATATAACAAAGTAATTAAAGTAAAGAATAATTAAAATAAAAAAAATTATATCTCACTTCCTGACTCTGAGACTGGATTTGCACTTAAAAAAGGTACTGTTCCGACTTACAAACAAATTCGACTTAAGAACAAACCTACAGTCCCTATCTCGTTCGTAACCCGGGGACCCCCTGTAATTTGTTTTAGAAAGATAGTTGCAACAACAACGATACTGGCAGTGATATTTCCTCAATTTCCCATCAAGAAACTCTTTTCTTTCAGCTTTACCAAGTTTGGCAACACTTTTGTGGTTGGTATCAAAATGACATCTGACACTTGATGTGCGAGATACAACACTTTCACTACAAAGAACAACTAATGCTTTCCCATTGCATTCAATCACTCCAAATGACTGTGTCCAGGCCTCTTGGAATGATCTTTCACTATCTGTTTTTAATTTTGCTTTTTTTGATATACTCATTTTTGGGTGTTCAAGTCTACAAAAAACACAAAATTTATAAAATAAAGACGGATGAAGTACCCAATACAAATCTATCCCTACCTACCTATACCAAAAATATTATTGCAACATTTCACAAAAAAGGTATATAATAAACACAGAATTGTAGAAGAGCAACTCACGGTTTTGTAGACAGATACACATCATAATGTCCTGTGAAACCGCTGACACCGCTCTGCTGGGTCTGGAAGCTGAACTGCAGGGAAGAATCCAGTAGAGAGGGCTGGAATGAAAAAAACATTTTTTGTCATTGTTGTCCACATAGGGACACAGGAAACTACCATAGTCCGGGGGGCCAGAAGTGACCCTTAGCAACTCACGTTTTTGTAATGTAGAGAGATAAAAGCTCAAATCATCCAATGAAACAACAAGGCACACTGTGCCGCTGCTGACACCGTTCTGCTGGGTCAGGAAGTCGCGAATCCAAAGAGAAGAATTCAAAGGGCTGGAATGAAAAAAAATATTGTCATTGTTGTCCATAGGCCAGGACACAGGTTCAAATAACTACCATATGTTATATATAGCGCCACCTTAAGGTGATTTGGACTTTAGGCCATTGGTCTGCAAACTGTGGCCCGGGGGCCGGATGTGGCTCTTGGCTTGCTTGTATTAGGCCCATGGGGCACTGATTTATACACTGATACTAAATAGGTTATAATCCCCCCACTCACACCAATGAAGGGGAACGCATTCCTCCCAAAGACACCAAAGATAGGGGCACTATTCCCCCCCCAATGATATTTCCCAATGACACCTATAATGAGGCACAATTACACCAATGATGGGGCACAATGTTTGCCAATGACACCTATAATGCATCACAATGACACCAGTGGGGGGGGGGGGATGTTTCCCAATGACGCTAATAATGAGGCCGAATCACACCAGTGATGGGGCACAATGTTTCCCAATGACACCTATAATGAGGCACAATGCACACCAATGGGGGGGGGGGGGGATGTTTCACAATGACACTAATAATGAGGCCTTTTTTTTTAGATAGAGCAGTGCCGCTCTAAGAGTAGTACGTTAGTTAAAAAAAGGCTTTATTCAGTTTAAAAGTTTAACCACTTGACCACTGGGCACCTAAACCCCCTTCCTAACCAGACCAATTTTCAGCTTTCGGTGCTCTCACACTTTGAATGACAATTACTCAACACTGTACCCATATGAAATGTTTGTCCTTTTTTTCAAACAAAAAGAGCTTTCTTTTGGTGGTATTTAATCACCGCTGGGTTTTTAATTTTTTTTTTTTTTTTGCACTTTAAATCAAAAAAGACTGACAATTCGGTAAAAAAAAAAAAATCTTTATTTCTGTTAAAATTTATTGCAGAGTATTGCCAGAGTATGGGCAGAGTACTGCGGAGTATTGCAGAGTATGGGCTCTGAGCAGCGCTGTGGGCACTACAGATCCAGCCCACAGTGCTGCTGCAAACAATCTCTCCCCCTCTCCCCTCACACTGTACTGTCATGCAACTCAGTACCCATATGAAATGTTTGTCCTTTTTTTCACACAAAAAGAGCTTTCTTCTGGTGGTATTTAATCACCGCTGAGTTTTTAATTTTTTTTTTTTGCGCTATAAATCAAAAAAGACTGAAAATTTGGTAAAAAAAAAAAAATTTCTTTGTTTCTGTTAAAATTTATTGCAGAGTATTGCAGAGTATGGGCAGAGTACTGCAGAGTATTGCAGAGTATGGGCTCTGAGCAGCGCTGTGGGCACTACAGATCCAGCCCACATCGCTGCTGCAAACGATTTCTCCCCCTCTCCCCTCGCATTGTACAGATCGGTACAGAGAGGGGAGGGAGGAACCGGTGTCATGACATGACGCCGGTTTGCTTACAAGTGATCACTCCGTCATTTGACGGAGCGATCACGTGGCAAACGGCCGTTACCAGCGGCCATTTACAGTGATCCGTGATGCGCCGGTGGTCATGGTGGTCATGGATTTTTCCGGGAGCGCTCCCCAGGGGGCGCGGGAGCAAGATTCTGAGAGGATGTCCATGGACGCCCTCCCAGAATAAGCCGACCGCGCTGTAGCCTTCTTTCTGCTGTCCTCGGTCCTCGGTTTTCCTCCGGTTTCCAGCTGGGCTGCAGTGTGGGGTCAGTCCCCGGTCGTTCCGGTGATGTCTGTAGCTCCGAGGAAGGGATTTCCCACAGCAGGCACGTCAGCAGGTGCTTCGGCACTGAACGTCAGATGCGCGAGAATGGGGGGCGTGGCTTCAGTGCTCTCGTTCGTCACGCCCACTCGGACACATCACCGCTAGCGCCAGAGAACTGTGGGAGATGTAGTTCGCGGGTGCAGTGTGGACAATTCAATGATTTGTCAGTGTATAATTTATCAATTGTCATGGCGTGCCCACAGAGAGGGCTCGGCGTGCCGGCAGCGGCACGCGTGCCATGCGTTCACCATCACTGATATATACAGTCAGTCTTGTGTGTGTGTGTGTGTGTATGTATGTATGTATGTATGTATATATATATATATATATATATATATATATATATATATATATATATACACACACACACACACACACACACACACACACACACACACACACACACACACACACACACACACACACACACACACATATATATATATATCTCCACTGTATCCAGCTAGATCTGACTACAGGTCGTTCCTGGTGTACTCTTTCTAACATACTTCTGGCAGGCAGGTGATTCAGTTAGCAATGTTTTAATATATACAGTCAGTCTCGTGTGTATATATATATATATATATATATATATAAACTCCACTGCATATGCATACAGTTTAGCTATAGCTCACATCTCACTGCAGGCCATTCCTGGTGTACTCTTTCTAATATACTTCTGTCAGGCAGAAAAAAGGAGATGCAGCCCACAAACACTCTTGCTCTGGAATGACACCGCCCTAGTAAGAACTGGTTCCAGGTGCTGGCTTTGCTGGTTTGCAGTGAGGTAGAAAGAAATCCTGGATAGCCGCACTCTGGGATAAGGACATCTTTATTTCAATAAAATCCAAACATACAGTCAATAGCAGAGACGTACAGGGTGGTAGACTGCTAACGCAGTTTCACATCATTTGGATGCTTATTCGTAGCGCCGGCCGTCTCTCACTGCAGGCCGTTCCTGGTGTACTCTTTCTAATATACTTCAGACAGTGTAGACAGTACACAGTACCGTGCACCCCTAGTGCAGTTGCTACTACTTTTCTGGTGGTGTACACAACACAATACATACAGTGCACCCATAGTTGCTATTAGACTTCTGGTGGTGTACACAATATCGTGCACCCATAGTGCAGTTGCTACTACTTTTCTGGTGGTGTATACAATACAGTACACCCATAATTGTTATTACACTTCTGTTGGTGTACACAGTACCATGCACCCATAGTGCAGTTACTACTACTTTTCTGGTGGTGTACACAGTACATAATACAGTGTAGTGTGGTCCTGGAAGGCCACCAAGGAGAGGCTGACGCTCACAGGCCACTAAAAAAGGGCAAGCAGGTGTCTACAGTCCACAGTGCTGGTCATGGACATGGTGCATCTTCTGCAGGTGGCCGTGGGGCACGCTTGTCCTTTTTTTTTTTTTTTTTTCTGCTGCTGGGATAGGGGCAGAAAAATTGGGCCTTTGGTGGTGGTGTCACAACACTGTAACCCCTCACAGATACTCTTGTTGGGCGCAGGAATGGGCCCTGCTGTGAAATATTAGATCACAAATTGTAATTACATGCCCCTGTTAAACAGAGACAGAAAAATTGGGCCTTAGGCAGTGGTGGTGGTGCTCTAAACCAAAAATATTGTTGGAAACTAACATCATCAAGATTGAGGAGGAATAGGATAGTCACTCAGGATAGGCATTCTTCAAGGGATCCCACATCCTTACAAAAATCAATCAGTTACATCAGCATCAGGTGCTTGATAGCTGTTGCTGATCCAAGACTGATTCATTTTTATGAATGTGAGCTTATCAAGGGAGTCTGTGGACAGGCGCACTGATTCTATGATTCATTACAAACCCTCCAGCAGCACTGAATGTGCATTCAGAAAGAACGCTGGATGCAGGACAGGCCAGTAGATCAATTGCATATTGAGCAAGTTCTGGCCAGTGGTCCATCCTCAAGACCCAGTATCCCAGTGGATGCTCTGTTGCAAAGGTCTCCAAATCTGCTCTTGCTCCTAGATATTCCTGCACCATGTAATGCAGACGCTGGCGATGGTTGCTTGAACCGATCAGACCTTGGCGCTGAGGACTGAAAAATTGTCTAAAGGCATCGGTCAGCCGG
>JBBDGP010004519.1:0-202380 GCA_037952835.1 Lithobates septentrionalis | reverse complement strand
CGTTTATCTTGAATAAAAGATAATTTTGGTTTTAATAATAAAATAACAAAATGTTACAAGAATCAGATATGTGTATGTGGATGTAACAACAGTTTTCATGCTGTATATGTGTCTTGTGTATACTGGAGTGAGTGTCTTTTGCAATATCTGCTGAAGTGCATGTCTGCCAAAAAACTCTGTTACAGGCATTCTACTCCTAAAAAAACAAACCCCCTCCTTTCTTATTCAGAAAGGTTCTTTTTTGTCTTGTAGTCCCACAGATGCAGACTCTCAATGAGTAGTCCCCCCCTCCTTTTTAAAAAGGATGGTGTCACTACACTCTCAAATTCCTAAGGATGGGGCTATGTGCTCTGTGAGTAACCATTTAACTTATACAATACAAGTTTCTTTAAACTTCTAAAACAAATACTACATATCAGTATATATACAAATTGTCTTTTAATAATCTCCTAAACAAGGAATATTGTAAAGTAAAGAAATTATGATCTTTTAACTCAAACATAAAAATGTGTGGAGGGACCATTTTTCATACAAGTAACTGCATGTAACACCATTCTGTTCAAATTGTCCTGTATCATCTATAACCAATACACTCTTATGCAAAAGGAAAATACCAAAAAGAAATATCATTTTCTGAATGACATTCAATACCTTTAAATAACATCCTAATATCCCTTCTCAAATCACAAGCATTACAGTAAAATACACTTCAGAGGGACACAATCAATCCTTGCTGTCTACTGCCAACCAAACGTTCATTGTGAAACACAAGTGACAAAATAATTCTTCCTGTCATTAAATCAAATGAAGAATACTCTGTAACTGACAAAACTGTACCTGCAAACTGTGAATGATATGATACATGAAATCTCTGTCCTATTCCCAAGATTTTACACATTACCTGCATGATTTTACCTATAAATGGAATCCTCTGTCACTACTGAGATTTGCTAGTATACCTCAAACTAGAAAAACATAATTAATCCATATCCTGTCAGTAATTAAAATATCTCTGTACACAGATTAGACAATATTTAATTACTCTGTCTACTGTCTTTTCCAATTTTGTCCCAATAGAATTTCTCTTTAAGAATTTCAAGCAATTTTTGCTTACCAAAGTGATCTAAACTGTCATAATTAAATTTAGTGAATTCCACCTGTAGGTGTTTTGGTACATTAAAATATAGAAAATCCATCTAAGTCATGATATTAGATCCTGTTATCATTAACAAAAATATAGATCTAATAACAACCGATGAGGAATAAAAGATTGATTTATCACCTTTTAAACCTCTGAAAACGAAAGAAAATCTTATATTTGTTTTTTCCACAACATAATTTTGACCATATTCAGGTTAAAATCACTAATTCTCCATACAAATCTGCATCCTTTGCTAATTGAATACAAAGCTGTCAATTACCCCCTTATCAGATGAACTAAACCTCTCAATGTTCCATCTGAACAAAAAATGAAAAATTAAAATCATAATAATCATAACTGGAGAAAAATTAATAAAAAATTAATAATCCAAAGGATTATCCTTGAATTCTAAAAATATATCAAATAAAAACCAAATCTCTGAACCTCAAATCATAACCTTATTATCCATAGCAAAGAAACAATAACCAGAAAATCCTTACCATCCATGCAGTTCATTTAAGGACTGCTAACATTGTTTTTCACAGTGTTATATGATACATAGTGATACCTTTCCTGTCTTAATGGACTATTTGCAGTTTGCAATCTTTGCATTTGGGTCTTAAAAGGGAAATTAGTTTGATTATTATGGCCTCTATACCTCAAATTACTACACCAGCGCACAGAATACACTTCATAGCGCCTTGGCATCGTTTTCGGATAATACAACCTCTTTTGTATATCATTATTATTAGCCATCACACAAAACCTAGCTATGTGACCCTCTCTTTTGCAAACTAAACATTTAAGAGTTGGTTTTTTGCATATACCTTTCTTTGAGTATATGGCGATGAAAATATACATTTCTGTTGAATATTACTAATATTCAAATCAACAGACTTCACACTTTCATTGTCTGAGGAAATATTACCCTCCTCAAATGACTCCACTGAGTCAAATCCAGAATCAGCATCATCATCCCTCGCCTCTGACTTTGTCACGTGTTCATAAGCTAAACACTGAGCATGTGCAGAAGACTGAGCTTGCAATAATTGCGTTTTAAGCAAACTTATAACATTCTCTTGTTCAATTTCTTTCTGAGTTAAAAAAGCAATACAACTTTCTTTTTCTTTAACTGATTCCAATAATGCATTCATTTTATGTTCTAATGCATCTTTTTCAATCATTAATTGTTCAATATGTAAATTCTCCTGTGTTTGTGCAATTTCTGTTACACTTTGCCTTTGTTTTCCTGGCATATCAAAAACCATTGCATTGAAGACTGTAACTAATTTCATCACATTGTTTAATTTACTCTTAGATTTAGCTAATGAAAATCTATTCTTCTCAATTTCTTTATTTGCCTGTAGGCATTGATTATACATTGATTGCCATAACTTAGTGTCTGAAATATAGCTGGCTAAACCTTCAAATTCTAACTTACTTCCTTCAGCTATAACATTTATAAATTCCATATTTTGGTACTCACCGAATATAAAACTTTTCCGTTTTCCGCTGGACTCTAATTAAACCGTCTGTCAAGACTTCTGATCCAAAATACTCTGGTCTTCACGCAATCAAACATCAAAAACATCAATCTGGCGATTCTTCTAGGTTCTTTCAATAATTGCAAAGTTTTCTGTTCATCACGTTTCCCCTCTGATCAACGGAAGAACGTGGCATAAACTTCTGACGATTGAAACTGGCTGGCGTCCGCCAATGAAATAAATGTCTTAATATTGTATAAAAAGCCTTCAATAATGATGATTCTCGTGAGACGACTTTTGGAATTATTTCTGCTTGAGTCAGCTTAAATCAAAACCGTGTGTTTTATTGTACACACATAAACTTGGAAAATACTTACAAAAATAGTACATTCATATTCAGAATTAGTGTTGTTTCATATATGCAAAAAATGTTCAAATATAGTTCACTTGTTTCAAAGATCTGAAAAAGTCCTTAAAATCATTAGACATGTGCTTCCTTTGTGTTACTTCATTTAAGATGGCCGATTAACCTCTTGTGTCCTGGCTTGGAAGAGATGTATGTAAAGAATAGATGTGTCTGGCTTGGAGGCAGGAAATGTAACAGCACAAGAAGACTGGAACCCTTGTGTCTATATGAACTCAGTCTTTCAAATTCACGCCCAAACACAAATCCCTCCCATACACTCCCCTTTTCTCCGTCTAAGAGCGGGGGCTAGCAACATCTGTTTTTAACTGAACCAAACCTTTTAAACATGAAACCAGATATATGTGAGAGGCTTTCAGCAGACCTCTTAAAACATAAACGCATAAATCAAACAGAGTATCGGTTACATAGGAAAATTCAACCAAAACATATATTATTTACAAAATCCATCAAATTCTGACAGGGTCTTGACCTGCATTTTCAGTCAATGAATGGCCATTTGGGTATCACTAGCTCAAAGTCCTATCACTCAAACAAATATGGAAAATGCATATTCTTTTCAATAAAGCCAATTAAAATTTAGATATTAAGAATATAACACAGCATCATCTTGGGGTCTATTCCCAGCTCTAGAGTGGTAACCCGACTAAGGGTGTCAGATATCTCCAACCAATAGTCTCTGAGGCGAGGACAGGACCATATCATATGAAAGAAGGTGGCGGAACTCTGACTACATCTAGGACAGGCCATCGGGATGTTAGGATTCATAATAGTTAACTGCTTTGGAGTGTAGTAGGCTCTGTGGAGGAACTTGACCTGCATAAAACGGTCTCTGGCCGAAATCATATTAGTGACAAAGGATGACACACATGACTCCCACTCCTCTTCTGACAAATCTGGGATGTCCAGTCTCCATCTATCGTGGGTTTTTTCAAGTTTTTTCAATGGAGCTATGGACAGATGGAAATATAAGGAGGAGAGGGGTTTATCTATGACCTTGGCTGTGAGTAGTCCCTCCACAGAGTCTGATTTTATTATAATTTGCGCTGGGAATTGGCTCCTATACGTGTGTCGAAGCTGGTAGTAATGAAACAACATCCATCCCGGCAGTGAATAGGCATGTTTAAGATCAGAAAAGGGTCTCAGTTTACCCCCCTGAACTGTATATGCTTCAGTTTAACTATACCCTTCTTTGCTCAAACCTGGGGGTCAGGTACGTATTCATGTGTGGTAGATTAGGATTACCCCAAAGAGGAATGTGGGGAGAAAACGTCTCGGGGGAAGCAAAGCGGGCCCTGGCTTTATTGCAAATATTAATGGTGGTACGCATCAGATCCGTGATGCCAGGGTGAGATCTCGCCCCCCTGAACACCATGTTACTGAGAGAAGAGTACAAACCCAGTATGGCTGCCTCCAATGTTACTGCTGGTTTGTCCCGCAGTTGGGAAAACCACCATCTGACCGTCACCAGGACGGCCGCCCAGAAGTAGATCTGAAAATCTGGTAGGGACAGACCACCCTGGGTGACGGGCAGCTGAAGGGTAGTAATGGCCAGTCGCGGGGACCTACCGTTCAAAAAAAAGGAAAAATTATACTTTTTAGTTTTGCGAAAAATGAGGCCGGAGGAATTAAGGGGGCATTACGAAAAAAGTATAGGAATTTGGGGAGATAAACCATTTTAATTAAATTTACCGTACCCACTGGTGATAGGGGAAGGGCAAAATGACATTTCTAAAGGAAAAATTGTCGTTTAAAACTGATCGTGGCTGTGATGAACTGTAATTGCAATATAGATACAGATAATTGAAAAAAAGAGCATGGGATCCCCCCGTCCATTACCAGGCCCTTTGGGTCTGGTATGAATATTAAGGGAACCGGAATCAAAATGTAAAAAAAAATTGTGTGGGGGTTCCCCTAAAATCCATACCAGGCCCTTATCCGAGCACGCAACCTGGCAGGTCGCAGGAAAAGAGGGGGGACGAGAGAGCACCCCCTTCTAAACTGTACCAGGCCACATGCCCTCAACATTGGGAGGGTGCTTTGGGGTTGCCCCCCAAAGCACCTTGTCTCCATGTTGATGGGGACAATGGCCTCATCCTCAAAACCCTTGCCTGGTGGTTGTGGGGGTCTGTGGGCAGGGGGCTTATCGAAATCTGGAAGCCCCCTTTAACAGGGGGACCCCCAGATCCTGGCTTCCCTCGTGTGAAATGGTAACTGGGTACAAGTACCCCTACCATTTCACAAAAAAAGTGTCACAATGGTAAAAAAGACAAGAGACAGCTTGGGACAAGTCCTTTATTAAAAAATAAAAAAATAAAAATGTCCCACAAAGTAAGTTCACGCCGCCCGATGGACCGAAAAAAAAAAAACCTGCAACTGATCCCCTTCCATGGGAGGCTCCTGCCGACTGACACGTCTTTGGTGTGACAGCTTTTATATAACTGAGGGCGGGCCACCCAGTGACGTAACTGGATGACCCTGCCCCCTCTGATGCCACAGGGAAGGACCTGTCATGCTGTATTGTTATCACAAGGAATGCTTACATTTTTTGTGACAGCAATAAATTGATCACTTTTTTTAACCACTTGCCGACCGCCTAACGCCGATATACGTCGGCAGAATGGCACGGGCAGGCAGAATCACGTACCCGTACGTGATCTGCCTCCCGCGCGCGGGGGGTCCGATCGGACCCCCCTCCCCCCCGGTGCCATCGGCGGTCGGCATTTCACTGGGAGCGTTGGGAGGCGAGGGGGAGACCATCCGATCGTGGCCCCCCCCTCGCGGTCGCTCCCAGCCAATGGGAATCCTCCTTTGCCTGTGTATAGTTTCACACAGGCAGAGGATGTGATGTCATCTCTCCTCGGCTTTGGCAGTTTCCGTTCCAGCGCCGAGGAGAGAAGACATGTAAGTGCACAACACTACACACACACAGTAGAACATGCCAGGCACATAAAACACCCCGATCCCCCCCCCGATCGCCCCCCGACCCCCCCCAATCACCCCCCTGTCACAAACTGACACCAAGCAGTATTTTTTTTTTCTGATTACTGCATGGTGTCAGTTTGTGACAGTTACAGTGTTAGGGCAGTGAGTGTTACCCCCCTGTAGGTCTAGGATACCCCCCTAACCCCCCCTAATAAAGTTTTAACCCCTTGATCACCCCCTGTCACCAGTGTCACTAAGCGATCATTTTTCTGATCGCTGTATTAGTGTCGCTGGTGACGCTAGTTAGGGAGGTAAATATTTAGGTTCGCTGTCAGCGCTTTATAGCGTCAGGGACCCCCATATACTACCTAATAAATGTTTTAACCCCTTGATTGCCCCCTAGTTAACCCTTTCACCACTGATCACCGTATAAGTGTTACGGGTGACGCTGGTTAGTTCGTTTATTTTTTATAGTGTCAGGGCACCCGCCGTTTATTACCGAATAAAGATTTAGCCCCCTGATCGCCCGGCGGTGATATGCGTCGCCCCAGGCAGTGTCAGATTAGCGCCAGTACCGTTAACACCCACGCACGCAGCATATGCCTCCCTTAGTGGTATAGTATCTGTACGGATCAATATCTGATCCGATCAGATCTATACTAGCGTCCCCAGCAGTTTAGGGTTCCCAAAAACACAGTGTTAGCAGGATCAGCCCAGATACCCGCTAGCACCTGCGTTTTTCCCCTCCGCCCGGCCCAGCCCAGCCCACCCAAGTGCAGTATCGATCGATCACTGTCACTTACAAAACACTAAACGCATAACTGCAGCGTTCGCAGAGTCAGGCCTGATCCCTGCGATCGCTAACAGTTTTCTTGGTAGCGTTTTGGTGAACTGGCAAGCACCAGCCCCAGGCAGCGTCAAGTTAGCGCCAGTACCGCTAACACCCACGCACGCACGCACCGTACACGTCCCTTAGTGGTATAGTATCTGATCACATCAATATCTGATCCGATCAGATCTATACTAGCGTCCCCAGCAGTTTAGGGTTCTCAAACACGCAGTGTTAGCGGGATCAGCCCAGATACCTGTTAGCACCTGCGTTTTGCCCCTCCGCCCGGCCCAGCCCAGCCCACCCAAGTGCAGTATCGATCGATCACTGTCACTTACAAAACACTAAACGCATAACTGCAGCGTTCGCAGAGTCAGGCCTGATCCCTGCGATCGCTAACAGTTTTTTTGGTAGCGTTTTGGTGAACTGGCAAGCACCAGCCCCAGGCAGCGTCAGGTTAGCGCCAGTACCGCTAACACCCACGCACGCACCGTACACCTCCCTTAGTGGTATAGTATCTGAACGGATCAATATCTGATCCGATCAGATCTATACTAGCGTCCCCAGCAGTTTAGGGTTCCCAAACACGCAGTGTTAGTGGGATCAGCCCAGATACCTGTTAGCACCTGCGTTTTGCCCCTCCGCCCGGCCCAGCCCAGCCCAGCCCACCCAAGTGCAGTATCGATCGATCACTGTCACTTACAAAACACTAAACGCATAACTGCAGCGTTCGAAGAGTCAGGCCTGATCCCTGCGATCGCTAACAGTTTTTTTGGTAGCGTTTTGGTGAACTGGCAAGCACCAGCCCCAAGCAGCGTCAGGTTAGCGCCAGTAGCACTAACACCCACGCACGCAGCATACGCCTCCCTTAGTGGTATAGTATCTGAACGGATCAATATCTGATCTGATCAGATCTATACTAGTGTCCCCAGCAGTTTAGGGTTCCCAAAAATGCAGTGTTAGCGGGATCAGCACAGATACCTGCTAGCACCTGCGTTTTGCCCCTCCGCCCGGCCCAGCCCAGCCCACCCAAGTGCAGTATCGATCGATCACTGTCACTTACAAAACACTAAACGCATAACTGCAGCGTTCGCAGAGTCAGGCCTGATCCCTGCGATCGCTAACAGTTTTTTTGGTAGCGTTTTGGTGAACTGGCAAGCGCCAGCGGCCTAGTACACCCCGGTCATAGTCAAACCAGCACTGCAGTAACACTTGGTGACGTGGCGAGTCCCATAAGTGCAGTTCAAGCTGGTGAGGTGGCAAGCACAAGTAGTGTCCCGCTGCCACCAAAAAGACAAACACAGGCCCGTCGTGCCCATAATGCCCTTCCTGCTGCATTCGCCAATCCTAATTGGGAACCCACCGCTTCTGCAGCGCCCGTACTTCCCCCATTCACATCCCCAACCAAATGCAGTCGGCTGCATGAGAGGCATTTTCTTTATGTCCTCCCAAGTACCCCTACCCAGCGAACCCCCCCAAAAAAGATGTGTCTGCAGCAAGCACGGATATAGGCGTGAGACCCGCTATTATTGTCCCTCCTGTCCTGACAATCCTGGTCTTTGCATTGGTGAATGTTTTGAACGCTACCATTCACTAGTTGAGTATTAGCGTAGGGTACAGCATTCCACAGACTAGGACACACTTTCACAGGGTCTCCCAAGATGCCATCGCATTTTGAGAGACCCGAACCTGGAACCGGTTACATTTATAAAAGTTAGTTACAAAAAAAAGTGTAAAAAAAAAAAAAAAAACACATACAAAAATATAAAATAAAAAAAAATAGTTGTCGTTTTATTGTTCTCTCTCTCTCTATTCTCTCTATTGTTCTGCTCTTTTTTACTGTATTCTATTCTGCAATGTTTTATTGTTATAATGTTTTATCATGTTTGCTTTCAGGTATGCAATTTTTTATACTTTACCGTTTACTGTGCTTTATTGTTAACCATTTTTTTGTCTTCAGGTACGCCATTCACGACTTTGAGTGGTTATACCAGAATGATGCCTGCAGGTTTAGGTATCATCTTGGTATCATTCTTTTCAGCCAGCGGTCGGCTTTCATGTAAAAGCAATCCTAGCGGCTAATTAGCCTCTAGACTGCTTTTACAAGCAGTGGGAGGGAATGCCCCCCCCCAACATCTTCCGTGTTTTTCTCTGGCTCTCCTGTCTCAACAGGGAACCTGAGAATGCAGCCGGTGATTCAGCCAGCTGACCATAGAGCTGATCAGAGACCAGAGTGGCTCCAAACATCTCTATGGCCTAAGAAACCGGAAGCTACGAGCATTTTATGACTTAGATTTCGCCGGATGTAAACAGCGCCATTGGGAAATTGGGAAAGCATTTTATCACACCGATCTTGGTGTGGTCAGATGCTTTGAGGGCAGAGGAGAAATCTAGGGTCTAATAGACCCCAATTTTTTCAAAAAAGAGTACCTGTCACTACCTATTGCTATGATAGGGGATATTTACATTCCCTGAGATAACAATAAAAATGATTTAAAAAAAAAATAAAAAATGAAAGGAACAGTTTAAAAATAAGATAAAAAAATAATAATAATAAAGAAAAAAAAAAAAAAAGCACCCCTGTCCCCCCTGCTCTCGCGCTAAGGCGAACGCAAGTGTCGGTCTGGCGTCAAATGTAAACAGCAATTGCACCATGCATGTGAGGTATCACCGCGAACGTCAGATCGAGGGCAGTAATTTTAGCAGTAGACCTCCTCTGTAAATCTAAAGTGGTAACCTGTAAAGGCTTTTAAAGGCTTTTAAAAATGTATTTAGTTTGTCGCCACTGCACGTTTGTGCGCAATTTTAAAACATGTCATGTTTGGTATCCATGTACTCGGACTAAGATCATCTTTTTTATTTCATCAAACATTGGGGCAATATAGTGTGTTTTAGTGCATTAAAATTTAAAAAAGTGTGTTTTTTCCCCCAAAAATGCGTTTGAAAAATCGCTGCGCAAATACTGTGTGAAAAAAAAAATGAAACACCCACCATTTTAATCTGTAGGGCATTTGCTTTAAAAAAATATATAATGTTTGGGGGTTCAAAGTAATTTTCTTGCAAAAAAAAATTATTTTTTTATGTAATCAAAAAGTGTCAGAAAGGGCTTTGTCTTCAAGTGGTTAGAAGAGTGGGTGATGTGTGACATAAGCTTCTAAATGTTGTGCATAAAATGCTAGGACAGTTCAAAACCCCCCCAAATGACCCCATTTTGGACACCATTTAGACACCCCAAGCTATTTGCTGAGAGGCATGTCGAGTCCATGGAATATTTTATATTGTGACACAAGTTGCGGGAAAGAGACAATTTTTTATTTTTTTTATTTTTTTTTGCGCAAAGTTGTCACTAAATGATATATTGCTCAAACATGCCATGGGGATATGTGAAATTACACCCCAAAATACATTCTGTTGCTTCTCCTGAGTACGGGGATACCACATGTGTGAGACTTTTTGGGAGCCTAGCCGCGTACGGGACCCCGAAAACCAAGCACCGCCTTCAGGCTTTCTAAGGCCGTAAATTTTTGATTTCACTCTTCACTGCCTATCACAGTTTCGGAGGCCATGGAATGCCCAGGTGGCAACCCCCCCCCCCCAAATGACCCCATTTTGGAAAGTAGACACCCCAAGCTATTTGATGAGAGGTATAGTGAGTATCTTGCAGACCTCACTTTTTGTCACAAAGTTTTGAAAATTGAAAAAAGAAAAAAAAATTTTTTTCTCGTCTTTCTTTATTTTCAAAAACAAATGAGAGCTGCAAAATACTCACCATGCCTCTCAGCAAATAGCTTGGGGTGTCTACTTTCCAAAATGGGGTCATTTGGGGGGGTTTGTGCCACCTGGGCATTCCATGGCCTCCGAAACTGTGATAGGCAGTGAAGTAGTGAGGAGTAAAATCAAAAATGTACGCCCTTAGAAATCCTGAAGGCAGTGATTGGTTTTCGGGGCCCCGTACGCGGCTAGGCTCCCAAAAAGTCCCACACATGTGGTATCCCCATACTCAGGAGAAGCTGCTAAATGTATTTTGGGGTGCAATTCCACATATGCCCATGGCCTGTGTGAGCAATATATCATTTAGTGACAACTTTTTGTAATTTTTTTTTTTGTCATTATTCAATCACTTGGGACAAAAAAATGAATATGAATATTCAATGGGCTCAACATGCCTCTCAGCAATTTTCTTGGGGGTGTCTACTTTCCAAAATGCGGTCATTTGTGGGGGTTTTGTACTGCCCTGCCATTTTAGCCAAAAAAGCAAAATACTCTTGCGCACGGGTGTATTAGCTAAAAGATCCCAAGGGTTCAGGAAGGACTATGGATTTTGGCCTTGCTGCTTTTAAGGATGGGATGTCCTAATGCCAAATGAAAAGAAAGAAAAAAGAGCGCACCAGCCTAGTGCATTATCCTTTACAGATTTATTGATTAAAAATAAGATGAAATCTACTCACAAAGGTTGAAGAAACAAATCGCATTTGTAAAATGCCACAGCGGTGATAAATCCAGTGGTAGCAGTTTTCCAGGTCCCAGGAAGGAGGCGTACGGACTACTGCTGGCTAACGCGTTTCGAAGGTTACCCTTCTTCATCAGAGCCATAGTAGTGTTAATCTCCTGCTGGTTTTTATACATGTGTCCATCCCACCAAGGCTGGTCAGATTGGTTCTAAGGCGCCTCCCTTAATTGGTGGGCGGTTCTTTGGGGGGGGGTGTTTTGGTCTAGACTATGTTGTTAATATTATAGGGCCATGGTGAAAGGACTTTTTACATTTAATATAATTTTAGTCTGATTTAATTAGTAGTTCTAGTTCTGGTATTTTAGTTTTATTTTACATTTTAAATTTAAAATTTTAGATTTTAGTTTTAAAGTTTTTTATTATTTTTGATTTTTGATTAATATTTAGTGTTTAAGTCATCGGCCGTGTATATAATCGGGAGTGCTAACAACCAGTAACAAATAGACTAAAACAGTCCTGTCAATACTGTTGCATAAGTGAGCCAAGGCATATCGAGTGTTCCTTGGAGCTCCTCTTCCCTTCTATCTGTAGATTACAGACCTCAGGAGAAACTGACCAGAGGTTACAAATCAAAGATTGGAGATAGAGTGGCATACCTTATGATGTGTGTGTCTGATGTCAGCTCATTAGCTCGGGTAAAATGTCTCTGCAAGGAACGTAACTGTACCGGCTTCTATTGCTGGCCGGTATCACGTTCCTGTGTACAATAGAGCCTGGTGGAGCGCACGCCGCTCCTCCGCTTCCGGGTTGCGGTCCACAGGCCGGAAATGCGGTCGTGACGTCATATCCGGTGCGCCCTTCGGCGCCTAAGATTGACTAGCTGTAGTAAACAGTAGTCTCCATTTTGTCGAAGGCAAAGATAGAGGCAGAAAGGGGGACAGAAACGTCTAAGCTATGGGTTATATGGGGATAATAAATTAAAATAAAATTTTTTGAAAGAGATAGATAAACGTATGATATACTAATTAGGGTGATGCCACTGGGAGGGAGAGGGAGGGGAAAGAAAAAAACGAAAAAACCGGGGGAGAAGATAAGCCTAATTATCGGATGTTAAGCATAATATTTGTCCAGATGTACACTGGATGGAGACAGGGGCTATTAGAGAAATGATTCTAGAGCTGTAACCAAAGGGTGACAGTATACTGAACACATGTATTTAGAAAACCAGCAAGAGAAACACTAAAAAAGAGATAGTAGTATAAAATTTATAAAGTATAATGTATAAAATATATATATAAATATACATAAAAATACATATACATCAGCATAGACATATATGCGCATGGAAATCAGATTAAAAGCAATTAAAAATAGAACCGTATAAAGGTACACAGAATATATGTGTACTTAGCCAATGTAAT
Organism: Lithobates septentrionalis; assembly: GCA_037952835.1. Classification (NCBI taxonomy): domain Eukaryota; kingdom Metazoa; phylum Chordata; class Amphibia; order Anura; family Ranidae; genus Lithobates; species Lithobates septentrionalis. The sequence goes on along the minus strand of JBBDGP010004519.1, from coordinate 189,706 downwards.
ATAAAAAGGGGTTTGTTATAACCACATATAAATAAAAACATATAATGGTTTTTAACATTATTTCTGGTATATCTAGAGGTTATTTAGTAGACACCAGCGAAAGGAATAACAGAATCGTTATGTCAAATTACTTTGTAAAATAGTGGTGATAATAGTGATGATGATAATTGCAATTGTTTAGGTTAAAATCAGACCACCTATTCTATTAGAAAATGGTAGTAACAAAAAAAAAAAAAAACATAGTCTAGACCAAAACACCCCCCCCAAAGAACCGCCCACCAATTAAGGGAGGAACCTTAGAACCAATCTGACCAGCCTTGGTGGGATGGACACATGTATAAAAACCAGAGACTTCCGGTTCCGGCGCCACATGGAGGAGGAGGTGAGCAGCTCCAGCTCCCGCACAGCTCCTCACAAAACCGGCATATAAGCCAGTCACAGCACCGGGGAAACCCCCACCGCCTCCGCTCCATCCCAGGCAGGCATGGATCGCTTCGTGGAGCGATCATACGCTCGGGCGCTGTCCTCGCCCCCCTCCACAGCTCCACCGGCGGGAGACATAGCGGCCGAAACAGCCAAGATGGCGGCCGCTCCAGACTTAACAGAGCAGCCTCAGCAGCAGCCACAACCTCCCCCTGCCCCAGCTGTGACAGAATCCGACCCCTCATCCCCTGCCAGCATTGCCCAGGCTGTAGTTCAACTACGGGGCCATCCCTTACAGCCACTGTGGACGCAGCGGTGCACAGAGGGCTGGAACAGCTGCACATAGAACTCCAGGCTCAGGCCCAGCGCATCACCCAGGTGGAGGAAAGGATTTCAATAATAGAAGATGATTGCACTGCCTCATCTGCAGCACTTGCACGCATAAATGCTTCCCATAGAGATATATGGGACAAACTGGACGATTTAGAAAATCGCTCAAGATGAAACAATCTGCGCATCATTGGCCTGCCAGAGTCGATCCCAGCCTCCCACCTTACAAACATTTGTGCAAAAACCATCCCAGAGCAACTTGGCCTCCGCATACCGTGCACGGTTGAAAGAGCACACCGTATGGGTCAATATTCTGACACACGCGCTAAACCTCGGCATGTGATAGTGAAATACTTAAACTACGTCGACAAAAATGCCATAATGCAAAAATTTCGTCGCACGCGCTCACTGGTGGTAGATGGCGCGAAACTGCTACTCTTCCCGGACTATTCCATAGAGGTAATGAAGCAACGCAAAGCATTCTCCTCGGTATGCTCCACTCTGCACCACAATCAGATCCGATTCTCCCTAGCCTATCCAGCTGTCCTCCGCGTTCAAACATCTGAAGGGGAGCAACTCACCTTTCATACACCTGAAGAGGCGGAGACCTACCTAACCAACAGAAGCTCCGAAATGGAACACAGTGCCGCGGCAGAGGGATCACCATCGTCATCTTCACAGCATGCATATGGACCCCCTAAACACCCCCGAAGCCCGACCAAACCTCCATATAAGCGCAGCCGCTTCACCAACCAGGAAGATCGCTCTGGGAATCGTTGAAGGAACTGACGGAGGGCTTCACATCATCACCCTTTTCACATCGTCATCTCACGACGGGTAGTATCAACCCATCTTATACTTTTTCTGTTTTTCTTTTTTTTCCTTACAATTTTTTATCGTTAAGATGAGGATGCTTTTGATGTCTCTATAAACTGCCGTACATGCTCCCTATAGAGCACTACCCCTTCCAACCTGTAACTGAAAGTTACGCAGTTAAGAATTATAACGTTATAATGTTATAGTCATGTTATTCAATAACAGCCATAGTCCCCCACTACCTGGGAAACCTTCCTTTTCAAGGACACTTGCAAAGTTATGTTTACTTGTATTTTCTATTTTCTGATTTACTTAAGCCTAATCTTAAGAAGAGGGCTCTCCCCTGTGTTCAGTGTACCTCGCCATTGATTAATTTAAACCTGCACTACCTCCTCAGGGGATCCCCTCCCAGACCACCCTCCCTTCCTATCCTGTACCCCCCCTCCCTATTCCCCTTTCCTCTCCCAACCTTCCCTATCCCCACCCCGCGTTGCTACCACCCTGCTCCTAAGTGAGGAGCTGCCAATCAATGGGAGCTATGCTAACTAGATAGGTGAGACCTCATGTGGAAAAAAGAGAAGTCCACAACTCAAGTTATGTATTTCCTTATACGATATACTGCCTCATTAATGTATACAACTTATTGTTGCTTAGAGAAGTTTAAGTTCATGTTTGCCAGCCTAGTTCTTATGTCTTCAGGGGTTCTGAGGCGCTTTGGCGGCTCCCAGGAGGTAGATAACATATCCACTCAAGGGCTTCTATGCAAGCTCCTAAACCAAAACACTTTCAAATACCAAGTATGTCATAGTCTGCACTGGGGAGTCACCTAAAGTTTGTCTCATGGAATGTTAAGGGGCTGCGTTCCCCTAACAAACGTATGTCCATTCTCAGACACCTGCGGCGTCTCCGGGCAGATGTGGCTCTACTTCAAGAGACGCATCTGGCTGCAGACGATCTGCAACGTCTTCGTAGATTATGGGTGGGCTCTGTTTATGGCTCACCAGCAGTGGGCCGTAAAGCAGGTGTTGCTATCCTTCTGCATAAGAATCTACAGCACAAAGTCAGAGATGTCAAGGTTGACTCAGAGGGAAGAAAAATGACTCTACATCTGACTATAGATGACAAACACATAGCACTTACTAACATCTATGCTCCCAATTCTCCTGACACCTCCTTCTTCCAGGACTTAGTGAAATGGGTGCTAACTACACCAGAGACGCTACACCTATTGGGTGGGGACTTTAATTCAGTCATGTCCCCCCTAGCTGATCGCTCAGGCCCCCCTACACACAGAACACACACCCGTACCCCCTCATCATCTACATCCACCCTACTGTCACAAGCCGTCGCCTCCATGCAATTTGAGGATGTCTGGCGCTTAATGCACCCAACGGAACGGGAATACTCCTTTTTTTCACCCCCGCACAATACGTTCTCACATATAGACTATTTTTTTGCCTCCCCGTCCCTAAGCTCCATAATCAGTGCACCAGAGATACAAGACGCAGTGATTTCAGACCACAGCCCAATCGTGATTCATCTCACCCAAACAGCTCGCTCATCTCCCTCCCCTACTTGGCGCTTCCCCTCCTATTTAGTTGACAATGAGGACTTTAAACATACATTATACTGCGCCTGGGAGGAATACATCTCCACTAATGGAGCTCACATTACAGATCCTAACCTATTCTGGGAAGCAGGCAAGGCCTTCTTAAGAGGTAAAATAATTTCATACACAACCCAGTTTAAAAAAAAAGCCAAGCAACAGTATAGTAAATCAAGCGAAGCCCTACGCCTGGCTCATGAGCAGCTCACATTAAACCGCACCATAGAAAACATACAAAAATGGAGACAGGCCAAAAGCACCTTTGACCTATGGGCAGAACAGCATGAAGCGGCCAAAACATCATACTCTCAATTACATTTTCATAGATTTGGAAACAAGGCTGGTAGGCTCCTGGCCAAGATGTGCTCAGGCCCCAGGCGTCCCACCCGTATCTCAGCTCTTAGAGCTAAGACAGGTTCTTTGATCACCTCCCCAGCTGAAATTAGCAACCTACTCGTGGAATACTATACCAATCTATACAAAGCTGACCCGACTGACTTGCCTACCACTGACTTACTGCTCGACAAAATACGTTTACCCAAACTCCACCACACACAATTAGAGACGATTAATGCCCCCATCACTGTTGATGATATTCGATTCACGATCAAAAACATGGCCTCGGCCAAAGCCCCGGGACCCGACGGATATACCGCTGAATTCTATAAAATGACTAGAGAATTTATCCCTGATACTTTAAAACATGTTTACGCAGCTATGTGGGACGGAGGGCCCTATCTTCCTATGGGAACACAGGCCCACATCAAATTAATCTCTAAGAAAGGGAAAGACCCCCTATTACCGGGCTCATACCAACCGATATCATTAATAAACAAAATCCTATCCAAAATAATTGCTTCACGGCTAGCTCCCTTACTGCCATCTTTATTACACCCAGCCCAATCTGGCTTTGTTTCGGGCAGATCGGCCACCCTAAACATTCGCAAAGTGTTAATGGCTCTAGATTACGCCAAAACTCACCCTAACCAAGACATTGCCATCATGTCCTTAGACGCGGAAAAGGCCTTTGACAACATCAGTTTCTCTTGGCTCTTTAGAGTGATGACACAATTTGGATTCTCATGACCGATTATGCGATTCCTGCTACAAATGTACGCATCCCCTACCGCACGTCTTGTCACCCCCGATTTTATCTCGGACACGATTCCATTAACAAAAGGAACGAGACAGGGGTGCCCCCTGTCTCCACTCCTGATCAATCTAGCAATCGAACCCCTGTCCAGAATACTAAATTCAGCTGATGGAATTAGTGGCATCACTCTGGAGAACCACACTCTTCGTTCGGCACTATTCGCAGACGACATACTGCTATTCTCCACCGACCCTTTAACAGACTTCGACAGACTCAAACGACTTTTTTCAGACTTCAGACTTTGTTCGGGATTCAGAATTAATTTTGACAAAAGTGAGATCTTACCATTACACCCCCATCTCTCCAGTAAATGGAAACACCTATCCACCCTGGCCATAGCCAAACAACATATTACATACCTGAGCATTAAAATAGGACGTGAACCATCCTCTTTATATTCTTTGAACTACCCCCCTTTGATAACCAAAATTGTGAAGGAGTTGGAGGCTTGGGGGTCCCTACCTCTCTCGCTCTTTGGGAGATGCCACCTGTTCAAAATGGTGTCCTTTGCGCGCCTGCTCTACCCAATGCAGACCATACCTCTTCTAATTAAACATTCAGACATCTAAAAACTCCAAAAGGCCCTAACTACCTTTATATGGTCTCACAAAAAACCTTGCATAGCGCTACAGAAATTATGTCTCCCGAAGGGCGAGGGTGGGGCGGGACTGCCCAATATGCATTTTTACAACCTGGCATGTTTACTTAGACAGGGCTTAGACTGGCTAACTGGTGGTTCTAGATATTCTAACCTATACTTGGAAGAGGCTATGGTACACCCATATACCCTCTCGGCCATCCTCCATTCTAACCCCAATACATTACCCCCTCACCTCAAAACAAGTGTAATAATTAAGGATACGGTCATTGCATGGAGAGAAGTCAGAAAATTGCTCAAAGTGCCATCCAACATCTCCAAATACCTCAAAATACAAGGCAACCCTATGTTCCTTCCATCTATCATCCATACAGCTTTTGGCCAATGGAAACTTAAAGGCCTCACAGATGTCTCCTCTTTTTACCTCAACAAGCCGGGCAAATTCAAACCGTTTCATACCCTAATGCGGGAATATTCCCTACCACCAACACATGCTTTCTTTTATCACCAACTCATCAATTATCTCAAATCATGCTCTGATCCTAATACCAACCCACTTGAAACATCCTGCATTGATACTCTCATCAAAAGCAATAACTACTCCATCTCCAATATTTACTCCTGTCTCATACAACATCAAACACGGAAGTATGCCCTCAAACCCTTTCAAAAATGGTCACACATCTTAGATGACGAATCTCTGCCAGAAAAAATCCTTGAGGGGTACAAGATAGTCCACAACCTTACTGCTTCTGAATCTTGGAGGGAAACACAATTCAAGATCATTCACAGAGCTTATTTCCCTTTCCGCTACAACAAGAAGGACCCCACCCAAGCCCAATGTTCCTGGTGCAACATACTTCGCCCCACATTACTACATAGACTTTGGGACTGCAGCAAGATCGATGCTTACTGGACTAAGGTGATCACCTACATCAACGAGGTCCACAAAATTCAGTGCACAAAGGACCGCTTACTATGCCTGTTCAGCATAGCCCCTCCACCATCATCGCCAACGAGGGTCTCACAAAATATTCCACACTGGGCTCACCTGTGTCTTCTAGTGGCTCGCAGGACTATCATGTCTCACTGGATATCAGCTACTCCTCCTTCCCTAACAACGTTTAAAAAAGCCTTGGCATCACTTTTCAACCTAGAAAGGCTGGACACCATCACCCTTAATTTCCGATCAACTTCCCGTTTTTTCAAAAGATGGAGGAAATACATTGAAGCTACATTCGCTCCGCAAGCATTGATCGAAATAATGAACCCATTTCGATACACGAAATGGTACTTGACAAAAGATGTCACCAATTCTCTAGGCCGACTCAAAATACCCCCCACCCCTGATTCCTTTATTTTTAACCCACCATAGGTTATCCATAAATTCATTGTGCCCCTTGACATCCACCCTCCTAAGTTTAGTCAGACGCTGCCTCCACTCCTGAAGGTATTTAGATGTTAAGATTTTATATGTCGAGCAAAGTTTTACCCCATAATGTTGATAGGATGGCAAACATGGACTCCCCCATCTTCCCTTTCCCCTGAATTTTTATTTTTATTTTTATCTTTCTGTTACTTCTCGTTTGATCTAACTGATATGACAAGATTGTATTTCAACTACTATGAGAAGTCATTCAACTTTATAGATTGTAATGATTAATACTCTGTGACTTTTGTGATACTAAGGCTTATACTTTTGTATGCCATAAAACCCAATAAATATTTTTCAAAAAAAAAAAAAAAAACAGCAGGAGATTAACACTACTAAGGCTCTGATGAAGAAGGGTAACCTTCGAAACGCGTTAGCCAGCAGTAGTCCGTACGCCTCCTTCCTGGGACCTGGAAAACTGCTACCACTGGATTTATCGCCGCTGTGGCATTTTACAAATGCGATTTGTTTCTTCAACCTTTGTGAGTAGATTTCATCTTGTTTTTAATCAATAAATCTGTAAAGGATAATGCACTAGGCTGGTGCACTCTTTTTTCTTTCTTTTCACCTGCCATTTTAGCACCTCAGGAAACAACATAGGCAGTCATAAATTAAAGGCTGTGTAAATTCCAGAAAATGTACCCTAGTTTGTAGGCGCTATAACTTTTGCGCAAACCAATATACACGTATTGACATTTTTTTTACCAAAGACATGTGGCCGAATACATTTTGGCCTAAATGTATGACTAAAATTGAGTTTATTGGATTTTTTTTAGAACAAAAAGTAGAAAATATCATTTTTTTTCAAAATTTTCGGTCTTTTTCCGTGTATAGCGCAAAAAATAAAAACGGCAGAGGTGATCAAATACCATCAAAAGAAAGCTCTATTTGTGGGAAGAAAAGGACGCAAATTTCGTTTGGGTACAGCATTGCATGACCGCGCAATTAGAAGTTAAAGCGACGCAGTGCCGAATTGTAAAAAGTGCTCTGGTCAGGAAGGGGGTAAAACCTTCCGGGGCTGAAGTGGTTAAAGAACAGTGTAAAAGTAATAGAATAAAAAAAATTTAAAAAAAAATGTAAAAAGCCAACGCTCCCCCGTGCTCACATGCAGCGGTGAACACATATGTAGGTCACACACACATATGTAACCATTGATCGCACCACACATGTGAGGTATCACCACGAACGAGTGCAATAATTCTAGCACTAGACCTCCTCTGTAAGGCTAAACTAGTAACCTGTAGAGAATTTTAAAGTGTCGCCTATGGAGATTTTTAAGTACCATAGTTTGGCGCCATTCCACAAGCAATTTTAAACCATGACATGTTAGGTATTTACTCACTGTAACATCATCTTTCACATTTCACAAAAAGGGGTATACATTGTGTTTTGTTTTTTTTAGTTCATTAAAGTGTACTTTTTCCCAAAAATTGCTTTTGAAAAACTTCTGCACAAAAACCGCAAGACATAAAAAATTGTAATGACCGCCATTTTATTCCTAGGGCCTCTGTAAAAAAAATATATAATGTTTTGGGGTCCTAAAGTCATTTTCCAGCATAAAATAATGATTTTTACTTGTAAACAAAGCGCGTCAGAAAAAAGGTTGGGTCTTTCAGTAGAATTGGGCTGTAGTATAATTTGAATCATTTTGCTGCCAGAGCAACTCTTTTTTGTACACGTTTAAAAATATTTAGACCTGATTACTTAAAACCACTAAAACTGATATTTACAAAACGGAGAGACCCTGGAGAATAAAATGGTGGTAATTTCAATGTATTATGTAACACATTATTAGCACAAATGGTTTATCAAGCACAAAATTTCAGTAGAAAACCCAGTAAAGTTAATTTTAGGGCACAGAAATGCAATATGTTACCCGTATGTAACATACCGTTACCCGTATGTAACAAACTTTTGTGTGACCGTGTGTATGCAAGGCAAGCTTGAGCGGAATCCCGTCAGAAAAGCCGTCAAATCTTTTTCCGACCAAAATCCTAATCGTGTGTATGCAGCATTAGAATTCACAAGGGGAATATTAGCAATTAAATGGCATAGAAAGTCCAGATATAAAATGAGTGTAGAAATACAAGAAGCACACCAGGGATGTATATTCTAGCAGAGCACTGAAATGGTTAATGTGAAAAAGAACAAGATGGCGAGGGCAGGGAACCTAAGAGGAAGACCATATTCAGACCGGTCCCAAACCTATCTTATTACATTACAAGAGAGTATCGCCTACAGTGGTAGTAAGGTGTCCTTACTGGGTTCCCTGAATAAGTTCAGTAAAGGTGGCAGCGGGAGGGGAGACCCCCTTCCCCTTCCTGTAAAAGTAATCCAGCGACTCTATAGCCACTTGGATTGCTTTTACAATGTGCAAACGCATTGGCTAGAAAAAATCATATGACCAAGTTATCACGCTTCCCATCGAAGGATGTACAGGTATGTCCTATGGGCAGGGTTAATTCTACTCATTTATTCCCAGGAAAAGTGATTATTTTCCAGTTAGTTTTTGTGGGGTGCAATTATGTGAGTATAGATGTATACCTCTATATTTTCATATAAAAATGCCTGTGACTGGACAGTGAAAGGAGAAGCAGCAGTGATAAGCTCATCTCTCTGCTTTCTCCTCCTATCAGCATGCTCCTTGTCAGCACATTAACAGATTGGCTTCTTCTGAAGGAGAATACCAGGTCCGATTAAATACTTCACCCCCTTAATGACCAGGCCATTTTTTGTGATACGGCACTGCATAGTTTAAACTGACAATTGCGTGGTGGTGCGATGTTGTATACAAACAAAATTGATGTCCTTTTTTCCCACAAATAGAGCTTTCTTTTGGTGGTATTTAATCACCTCTGTGTTTTTTTTTATTTTTTGTGCTATAAACAAAGAGCGACAATTTAAAAAAAAAAAAAATTATTACTTTTTGCTATAATACATATCCAAAAAAAAAACATTTTGAAAAAAAAAACGAAATGTATTCATCAGTTTAGGCCGATATATATTCTTCTACATATTTTTGGTAAAAAAAAAAAAAAAATCACAATAGGCATATATTGGCTGGTTTGTGCAAAAGTTATCGCATTTAAAAACTATGAGATAGATTTAGGGACTTTTTTAAAATTGTTTTTACTAATATTGGCGGCGATCTGCAACTTTTAGCGGGACTGCGACATTGCGGCCGACAAATCTGACCCCAAATGACACTTTTTGGGGACCAGTGACATTATTACATTGATCAGTGCTATAAAAATGCAGTGATCAATGTAAAAATGACACTGGTGTGTAGGGGGTTAACACTAAGAGGCAATCAAGGAGTTAACTGTGTTCCCTGTGTGTGTTCTAACTGTGTGGAGGATGGGCTGGCAGGGACATGACAGAGATCGCTGTTCCTGATGACTGGGAACAGAAGATCTCTGTCATGTCATCTGTCAGAATGGGGATCCACCTTGTTTATAAAGACAGATCCCCGTTCTGCCTCTGTGCTAGGCGATAGCGGGTCACCGGCGGACATCAAGTCTGCCAACCCGTGGGCATGCTCTCGCAGCTTGCAATGGGCGCCCTCCTGCTATCATGCCTGCGTGCGCCGTACAGCTATGGCAATTTGCGCAGAAGAGCGGACCTGCCGCCGTATGACAGTGGCTGGTCAACAAGAGGTTAAAATACTTCTTCCATATAAAATAAATTTAATAATATATTAATGATGACAGAGTTGCATTTATTTGCATCCTTTATCTCTGCATGGACTGAGAACAAGCAGTTTATCTGACTCTGGATTTTAGTTTTGGAAATATTGTTATAAAAAATAAAGTTCCATAAAGATTTCAGTCTGCAGCAGGAAATGAATCCTCAGACATATTACATCCGAGGGATCTGGACAACATAGTAACCATTAGTGACAATGTATCTCTGTGTCTAGGTGTTCTGTGACATGACTGGGATTCAGATGTAGAAGAACTAAGACTAAGCAAAGAGATGGCGGAGAGATTGTCAAAATCCTTCAAAAGATTGTTTAAGAGAAAGAGACCTAGGAGCCCCGGTAATCACTCTTTGTCTTTTATTTCTCTAATCAGTTTTAATGAAATATGACAAATTATATGGAGCATCAAATACTGAATACTTCTACTAATCCATTTAATGTGTTGATATTTGATGCAAAGTCATCTATATTTTCTAATTGCTATCAATCAGCTTTTTCCAATCAGGGTGTGTTCAGGTTTCTTCAGGGGGTGCCTTGGCAAAATTCCAAAAAATGATATACAAGCCAGCGGGTGTTTCAAATCTAATGATCAGTGTTGGCAGCTATAGCCGGTGGCTCTGATCATGCAGGAAAAACCCAACAGGCTGATTGTACACAAGTTGATTGATAGACCAGCTCGCCCATACATGGATCAATATTCAGTCAGTCCCTGCTGAACAGCTGCTATTGTGATCCATATATTGCCGGCTTAGCCATAAAATGTGACATTTACTATACAAATTAGGCAAATGTGATTACTGTATTTCCAATTCCTACATGTTTATTAAAATATATTTATTACAGTCCTTCATACAAAAAATGCTTTATCTATTCTCTCTTTTCCCTCAGCCAGACCCCTCTTATGATTGATAAGACTTCTCCATCACATCTCCATGTTATGTTTACAGCTGATCAGACATCAACTTTGTTTCACTTCCACTTTGCAAAATACATACTGTATTTATCGGCGAATAATACGCACTTTTTCCCCCTGAAAATAGGGGGCAAATCACGGGTGCGTGTTATACGCCGACATCGTACCTTGGAGGGGAAGAAGGGGGACGAACGACACTGGAATGCACAAGCCATCATCTCCTGTTTACTCGGCTCTAACTTGGCTCTCACATCACACACAGTCCCGCCTCCACCACTGGAATTGGACCAGTGTTCTGTCTATCACAGGAGCTGGTCCAATGCCAATGGCTAAGGTGGGACTGTGTGTGAGAGAGCCGACTGAGAGCCGAGTAAACAGGGGATGATGGCTCATGATTTCCTGCATTGTCCAGGCTGCATTGATGGTGAGGCTGCAGATGAGCATTGAGGCTAAAAAGGGGCATTGATGAGTTGTGCTGCAGATGGATGGGCATTGTTCAGGCTGCATTGATGAGATGTCCTGCAGATGGATGGGCATTGATCAGGCTGCATTGATGAGATGGGCTGCAGATGGATGGGCATTGATCAGGCTGCATTGATGGGAGATGAGGAGGCTGCAGATGGGCACTGACCCTTATTTTAATTCAAAGTTGTTTATTTAAAAAATATGTTTTTTTCCTGAAATTTCCCTCTTAAAATAAGGGTGCGTGTTATACGCCAATATGTAATATCTAATCAGCTTTTATCCATACAATTCCTGGTATATATACAGATGGAATGGTTTATCAAGCACAAAATGTCAGTAAAAAGACACTAAAGTTAACCGGTTTGGGACCGTCCATCGCATATATACTGCAGCAGGGTGGCCCAGCTGCACAAAAACATGTACAGGTATGTGATTTTGGGCACGAGATCCAGGGGGCACGCACACACCACCGGAGTGTCGCTGCCACTGTGATTGGACACAGCGCAGATCATTCAGAAGAAAGGGAGAACAGCGGTCTGCCTATGTAAACAAGTACAACAAATGCATACTGTATTTATCGGCGAATAATACGCACTTTTTTCCCCTGAAAATAGGGGGAAATCACGGGTGCATGTTATACGCGGACATCGTACCTTGGAGGGGAAGGAGGGGGACAAACGACACTGGAATGCACAAGCTGCCATCTCCTGTTTACTTGGCTCTAACTCAGCTCTCACATCACACACACACAGTCCTGCCTCCACCACTGGCATTGGACCAGTGTTCTGTCTATCACAGGAGCTGGTCCAATGCCAATGGCTAAGGCGGGACTGTGTGTGAGAGAGCCGACTGAGAGCTGAGTAAACAGGAGATGATGGCTTGTGATTTCCTGCACTGTCCAGGCTGCATTGATGGTGAGGCTGCAGATGAGCATTGAGGCTAAAAAGGGGCATTGATGAGATGTGCTGCAGATGGTTGGGCATTGTTCAGGCTGCATTGATGAGATGGGCTGCAGATGGATGGGCATTGTTCAGGCTGCATTGATGAGATGGGCTGCAGATGGATGGGCATTGATCAGGCTGCATTGATGAGATGGGCTGCAGATGGATGGGCATTGATCAGGCTGCATTGATGAGATGGGCTGCAGATGGATGGGCATTGATCAGGCTGTATTAATGAGATGGGCTGCAGATGGATGGGCATTGATCAGGCTGCATTGATGGGAGATGAGGAGGCTGCAGATGGGCACTGACCCTTATTTTAATTCAAAGTTGTTTATTTAAAAAATATGTTTTTTTCCTGAAACTTCCCTCTTAAAATTAGGGTGCGTGTTATACGCCAATACTTAATATCTAATCAGCTTTTATCCATACAATTCCTGGTATATATACAGATGGAATGGTTTATCAAGCACAAAATGTCAGTAAAAAGACACTAAAGTTAACCGGTTTGGGACCGTCCATTGCATATATACTGCAGCAGGGTGGCCCAGCTGCACAAAAACATGTACAGGTATGTGATTTTGGGCACGAGATCCTGGGGGCACGCACACACCACCGGAGTGTCGCTGCCACTGTGATTGGACACAGCGCAGATCAGTCAGAAGAAAGGGAGAACAGCGGTCTGCAAACAAGGCAGTCCGCTGTTCTGTCAGGGTGTAAAAGAAATCTTGTTTCAGCTTAGCTGAGACACGGATCTTTTTTCCTCAAGTACATCTGTGCCCCCCACAGTTAGAAAGCATCCCCTATGAGCACACTAAACCCCTTGATCACCCCAGTATTAAACCCCTTCCTGCCAGTGTAATTTATACAGTGACAGTGCATTTTTTTAGCACTGATCACTGTATTGGTGTCACTGGTCACCAAAAAGCATCACTTATTGTCAGATTTGTCCACTGCAATGTCGCAGTCCCACAAAAAAAACAATCGCTGATCGTCGCCATTACTAGTAAAAATGAAAGAAAGTCCATAAATGTATCCCATAGTTTGTAGATGAAAGGAGTTCTGGTTCTGGATGGCCATCCTTGGTTAATTCAGCAAGCCACTTTGGACCCTCAGTACTGGAGACACCCCAAAATACAGGACACAAACAAGATGTTTATTCGTAGGGTCTCTGTCTTTTAATGGGAGGAGATCATCCAGCTTATATACGGTAGGATACAGATCAAAGGAAAAAGGGAGGGGGGGTGTACTCTCAGTGACAGGAAGAGAGAGCCTTTTACAGATACCAAAAACCAGTAAACTGAACACCTGGTCATTTAGTCATAAAATGAAGTTGATTTCCTTTGATAAACAGGACATACAAACCTGAAAGGGCTTTACCATAAAATAAACACTATAGGGTGTATGCTATTCATACAGACATTCCTACATAATCATATACAACCTGAAACCAGAAGCCATGAGAGACTATACTGAACATAACAAGAACAAATCAAATGATGGGAATTATTAAATTGAAGTCCATATGATTCATTCATATTATTACAATCCCCTCTTAAGCCATGAATATGACATATCCTGTAACATACTCATCTTGGTGTTAGTAAAGGTGTGAGCAACACGTTTTTCAACTCTATTCAAAGTTTCAATCACTTTCTTAACATACTCCTCCTGTATGAGATCAAGAACCCATCTTTCTAACATTAATGGCTGTCTAGCCCATGGGGTGAGGAAAGGTCTGCCCATCAGGACCTCAAAAGGGGAATAATTTGTGTCATTCTTACCTCTGCAAGGACTGCAGGAAGTACCCCTGTGATTTTCCTGATTTTATCTTTAAGTGTCCTATTCATTCTTTTTACTATCCCTGAACTCTGGGGGTGGTATGGCATGTGAAACTTCCAGTCAATCTTCAGTGTTTTCACTAAATCTTGACATACTTTGGCTGTGAAGGCAGGACCATTGTCTGAGTTCATTTGAAGTAGACAGACCCACCTTGGGATTATTTCCTGTGTAAGGATTCTGACTACTGTTTGTGCATCCTGCAACATATGATTTTACTAATGAGGGAAGACCGGGGATGAAAAAAAAATCTTTATTCAATAACCCACATGTTGAATAAATAATGAATATTCCGTGCCACAAAAAAATTAATCAAAAGTAATTAATAAAGCAGCTACACCCTAAACAAAAAATGAATAAATTTCATTATTGCATAAATGTAGAAAGAGGGGTGGTGGGGAGCGCTAGACAATTAATAAAAAAACTAATATATAAAAAATCGTTCCGTGTGAACTACAGATAATACATTCAAGTAGTGAAAAACCAGCCTGCCTGTGTGAATGAAAATTGAATAAACAAAATCATAAACCTAAAGGCAATACAAGATAATTGTGTTCAATAATAATTGTGCAACCATAACATATGATGTCAAAAAAATTTTGAAAATCAAATAAGCAATATAGAAAAAAAGTCCATCAAAAGTGAAATTAATTATAATGAAATCCTGATGTAAATCTTGATAACAAGGCGTGAGCAGCAAAATCCCTTCACCATCACTGAAAAAACACCAATGTGCTCATGGAAATGGATGTCTGCTTACCAGATGAAGTTGACCAATTTAATGAAAAAAGGTCAAATAGGCTTTAGCAAGATAATGCTTGCTGCAATGGAGAAAAAATGAACCAAACTCTTGTCCTCATATCACAGGGTCTCACGCATGGGACATAAAATAGATGGAAAGGAACCAAACATAGTGTAACACCATTTATTTAAAAACTTGAATAAAAACAAAGCTTAGCCAAGTGGCTACTCACATATAAAGTGCCATCGCCCGGCACTGAGGCTAGGAAGCGTATCTTATGAGTGGGGGAATCTACTCTGTAGGAGAAGTTCCCAGATGATCACGGCAGCAGCGTACGTTCCACCCTCAACAGACAGACGAACCACGGAAGCCGGATGTGATGTAATTGCGTGACCAAGTACCGCCACGTGGAAGCCACTCCATCAACATTGCCCTCCCGGGCCACCTGTAGTCCAGCACCACCTAAGCCTGTCTGACAATACTTGGCGTATGCCTCGTTGGGTCCACCAATTCCGGTAAGCCTTTTCACTTTTGGTGGTGGTGTGTGGGCTTCCTCTACAGATGGTTTACCATCTTGATGAGATCTGTTCCGGAGGATTCTTCATCTTTTCCCCAAGGATGTCTTTCCTTTTGATACATACATTTTGAACTGTCAGTCCACAGACTCTATATTTGACCCTTCTCCATAGCGCTACACTTATTTTGTTTTTTGATATTGTTTACACTTGCTGGTTGTGTTAGCTGCTTATTTTTTCCTTTTGGTAGCGCAGAATTATTGTGTATATATGGTCTCCCATCTTGGCAGATGAGCCCTAATTCAAGGCTTTTCTGCACTCCTTGAATGTTCCATTTTCTAACAGGATGGACACATTGTGAGTAGTGTGTAGTGCAGTTGCATGACCCAGAGTGAATGAAGTAGCTATCTCCGCAACCATCGCACAGGATGCTAAAGCTTGGAGGCATGCCAGCATGCCCAGTACCAGCATAAGCACAACCCTTAAAAAAATGTATTAGGGCGGAGTTTGCCCCCATGCTTATGCGCTAGGACTCTTGTCATGGTTTCACAGTTGTCCCTGGCAAATAAGTGATACATCTTGCCATATTCAGGTAATCCAAGACCAGGAGTTGTGACCATTGCAGTTTTAGGATTTACAAAAGCATTACACATTTCATCATTCCATTTTACATAATCTGGCATATCAATATTTGTGGCTTGTCTCAGGGATTTATCATAGTAGGAACAATCAGGTATCCATTGGCAGCAGTAATCAATTATACCAAGAAAAGACAGCATATCTTTCTTAGTATGTGGGCGGGGCAGACCCACTAGAGCCGTAGCTCTCTTGTGACTGATTTTCTGAGCACAAAACACCATTTTAGCTTTTTCCTAGACACCTTGTGACCATTATCTGCTAACCAATGTAACAGATCTATATGCAACCTGGCTTGGACTACACAACAATAAATTAACATATTGGAGTAGGACGGAACCATGGCAGGGAGTCCAGGACCGCAATGTTGCCTGGAGGGCCACTGAGTAGACTACAGGGGAGTCTCCTCATCCAGAGGGACAGAAAAAAATGTGTTTGTTAAATCAATCACAGAGAAATATTCAGCATCGGATAGAATGGGAAGGACAATTTTTTGGGTCAGATGGTAGACGCACCAACTAGAAATAAAGCATTACTGGATCTACTGATTACCAACAATACAGACCCGATCACGGATGTGGAAATACGGGGCAATTTAGGTAACAGTGATCACATGTCAATTAGTTTCAGTATAAATCACACAAATAGGAAACATAAAGGGAATACAAAGACACTGAATTTCAAAACCAACTTCCCTAAACTAC
Source organism: Lithobates septentrionalis (assembly GCA_037952835.1). Lineage (NCBI taxonomy): Eukaryota > Metazoa > Chordata > Amphibia > Anura > Ranidae > Lithobates > Lithobates septentrionalis. Next base: position 172,893 of record JBBDGP010004519.1, on the reverse strand, counting down.
GAACCTTTCTAGAAGATATAAATTGGGATAAAATCTTAGGAACAAAGAACACGGAGGAGTGACGGGTTTGCTTTAAGTGCATATTAAATAAGGGCATTAGCCAATGTATCCCATTAGGTAATAAATTTAGAAGGGCGCATGCGCGACCGGCCATGAAGATGGACGCTCATTAAAGTAGCTCCGGACCCGCTCCTTCCATTACTGGACCCTGCTACACAACGCTAGCCTTACCAGATCCAGGATCCACTGGAAAAGACCCCGGAACTACCCGGGCACCTCATGGGGAAAATAGGATCCCAGCGACAAGGATACCAGGGGTTCGTCCCGCCTCCGACCTCCCGGCCGGCTCAAAGCATGGAGCGGTTCCTGTATAGGCCGCAATCCCCGGCCTCAATTAGCCAGACGGCTACAGCGCTCGCCGTGGAACGAGCGGCAGATGCGGGGACCACTGCACCGGATCGCTCCCCACACAGCCCCCTATCCCAAAAGACACCACCCTCTGCACAGCAACAAAGAAGGGAGACTTCACATGGGAACTACAGAGATACAGGAGAACATGCTGCAGACCTCCTTGCTGACCATCCTGCATTACTCACAGGTACTTCCACCCCTACCCCTCCACTCCCAGACAGCTCAGTCACAGTTACAGTTGCGGTGCTTGATTTAAAATTACAGTCCCTGCTGCAAGATCTGACCCGTAACTTTACAGTAGCAGTTGGGAAATTGGCTCAGGAGCTACGAGGGGAAATTGATCAACTTGGCGATCGAACAGACACTTTAGAATCCAAATTTGATGAATTGGTGAAATACGTGCACGTGCTTGAAGAAGATAACGTGTCACTCAAACAAAGCATGTTCCAGGTCCAGTCACAGCAGGAGGACCTGGAGAACAGGGAGAGACGCCAAAATGTGAGAATCCGCGGTATTCCAGAAACAGTCCCTGATAAAGAAATACGTCCCTATCTCCTAGGACTGTTTGTCACTATGGCTCCACATATTCCGGATATAGACTGGAGACTAGACAGGGCTCATAGGTCCCTAGCTCCGAAACCACCCCCAGGCACCAACCCAAGAGATGTAATCGCTCGCCTCCATTACTATGAAAGCAAAGAAGCTCTCATGACGGCCACGCGAAATAAACATCGCATTGAATATAAAGGAGCTAAACTCCAAATATACAGTGACCTATCTCCCATCACTCTCGCCAAAAGACGTGACCTACGGCCGGTGACCATGCACCTACAACAACACCAAGTTGCCTACAGATGGGGTTTCCCCTTCCGCCTCTCAGCCTCGAGGGATGGCACTCAATATTCAATGCGAGCCTTACATGAATGTGAGGCCTTTGTCCGTAACTTGGGTCTGCCGCCCATCCCTGAAGAAGATCTGCCCCCGCCACCATTGAACATGGTCCCCGGCCCTCTTCAACCACTCACAGCGATCTGGACCCCGGTTCGTCGGAGACGTCAAAGAAATCTTTCGACCCCTCAACGCCCTGCCTCAACTAGACTGCCTACCTGAACTCACCCCACATAAGGAGAGACAGCTCTTCAAACGTTTCATCCCTTTTTTCTTATGCCGTCCTCCTCGATAACCCGAGGGTTTGGTGACGGCATTACCCTGGTGTCCGCAGAGAGAGACCTCCACATTCCAGTCCTTGATGGCCTAGGTTAACGGCAATTGTTACAGTCTTGGACTTCAAATCCCCTGCCGTGGAGGCCCCTTCTCTCTCACTCCGTTTTGTTTTTTTTTTTTTTTTCTTCCCCCAGAATTTAAAGTTTAAAGTTGGCATACACATTTTTCTTTTCCTTTTGGAGGGAGCGGGAACCATCGCTGACCGACATGCTCCTCTATAGGTCTATGGCTGCTAGCCAAGTCCTCCTGAAGATTTTTTCATCTTCAGGCTTACAAAATGTTTTTCTTTTATTATTATTATTATTTTTCTTTGGACTTTTTTTTGTAGTCCATATCCTCTCTTTTTCTTTTTCTTTTTTTTCTCTTTTTTTCAAACATGGGCCCTTTTTTGGCCTGAATACATATTTAACTTTTGCTGGTTATTGTGTTAATATATATTTGCTCACTGTCTATATGCTAACCGAGAGATGTGCAAAGATTTTACAGATTAATTTACACGAGTTAAACATACTACTGCTTATTACTAGGATTTCATTAGCTGTAAATTACTTGTCCTCCCTATGGCTCTGAAGGTCTTTTCATGTAATGTGAAGGGCTTGAACTCCATTCACAAACGCTGGATAGCCTTGAAGGAATTCAGAGCCTCCGGAGCCGATGTGGTCATGATTCAGGAGACACATTTCCGACCGGGAGGCTCCTTTAAGTTTGCCTCTAAATTATTTCCCACCACATTTGTAGCCTCCGACCCATCTGGGAAGGCAGGGGTAGCAATTCTGTTCAAGAATTCATGCCCTATAAAAGTAATTGATTCCAAATTAGACCCCCAGGGACGATATGTTATCCTGAACTGTGTCCATCTGAAAACAAAACTTAAGATTGTTAACATATATGCACCCAACTCTGGACAGATAGGTTTCCTCACTAAGGTCCTTGAGGAGGTACAAAATTCCCCTCACCCATTCACGATCATAGGAGGAGACTTCAACATGTGTATGTCCACTAACAAAGATAGACAAAACCTCTTCCAAAATACCCCCCCAACTCAAGCTTATAGATTATCTACTTCTTTCCGCAAATTAATCCGCACCCATGACCTGTTTGACTCATGGAGAGTAAAACACCCCACTGGTAAACAATTCACTTTTTACTCCCACCCGCACAAAGGGTATTCTCGCCTAGATTATTTCCTACTATCTGCACCCCTACTATCCCACTTAGTCGCCTCTGAAATTGGCCCAATTACATGGTCTGACCATGCACCCATAACTTTAGATATATCCCTACATGTAGCATCCCCTAGATCATGTCATTGGAGACTTAATGAATCTCTCCTGAAAAACGAAAGCATTAAACAAAGACTCCAATCAAAACTGATTGAGTATTTTGAGTTAAATGAGGGCTCTGTCTCAGACACCTCCATGTTATGGGAGGCCCACAAGGCCTTCTTTAGGGGTGAGTGCATCTCTGCCGGATCACATAGGAAGCGTGACTCGCTCCAACAAAAATCTGAATTATTGACCCAACTGCGCTCGGCCGAGGCACACTTACTTCAAGCCCCCACAACTTCCCGTTTAAAGGAGGTGATAAATATCCGTAACAAAATTAAATCCTTAGATATGCATAAAATCTCCAAGGCCATTCTATGGTCAAGACAGAAGTTTTACGAATATGCTGACAAACCCCACAGAATGTTAGTGAACAAGCTGAAACCGCGTCCAAGTCTCTCTATCCCTGACCATTTAACACAACCGGATGGAACCCCCACTTACTGCCCCCAAACCATGTCTAAGGTCTTTGGAGATTTTTACAACAAATTATACAACTGTCTAAGCCTGGACCCACATACCCAATTCACACAAAAGAAATTTGACTCATTTATCTCATCTTTGAAACTCCCACAAATATCACCTGATCAGCACGCCTCATTAAACGCCCCCATAACCATTGAAGAATTAAGCGAAGTGATTAAACTACTCCCCCTACATAAATCCCCAGGTCCAGATGGACTCCCCTACTCCTACTATAAAACCTTCCTTCCCATACTATCTTCACACTTGTTAAATCTATATGCCTCCTTACTAAAAGGTACAACACCCCACCCCCAATTTCTTCATGCCCACATTATAGTTTTACCAAAACCAGATAAAGACCCTTCTATCCCTGACAACTATCGCCCTATAGCCCTGCTAAATTCCGATTACAAAATCTTCACCAAAACTCTAGCGAACAGACTCTCAAAAATTTTACCATCTCTGATAAATAGAGATCAGGTTGGATTTGTCCCCCTGAGACACGCAGGGGACAATACTAGACGCACCATAGATCTTGTCGATCTACTAGCCAGAACTAAAACCCCGGCAGTAATACTTAGTTTAGATGCACAGAAAGCATTTGACCGCCTTAGTTGGCCTTTCATGTTTGCGATCCTGACCAAATATGGCTTCTCAGGGCCCTTTATACAGGCCCTTAGATCCTTATATTCATACCCTACTTCCCAAATACAACTTGCATCCTACCTATCTTCCACGTTCCCCCTCAGTAACGGTACTAGACAGGGCTGCCCTCTATCACCTTTACTTTTTATACTCAGTTTAGAACCCCTAGCTACAACGATTCGCGTAAGTCCCTCCATTACAGGAGTACGTCTACGTCAGTCAGAATATAAACTATCCCTCTTTGCAGATGAGAAGTTGAACCTTGAAATAAAGGACATCAACGCCAGCTGCATACGTCTCACATAGGTTTACTCAAGAATATACACTGTACAGCGGACCGTCCTTCTAAGTCAGGAGTGGTCCCGATTACAAATGATTTCAGATATTTATAGAGAAAGAAGGGTTATACAGTAATCTTATGGCGGGCACAAGCCCAAAGTTACATATCACAAGTGCGCATTTCATTAAGTATTTCAACATAGGCTTGGCTAACGGTTCTGAGTTTTCTGGGTTACTTTGACCTGGCTAATTTCAACTGTCAAGTTATTTTGACAGAAAGAAAGAATAATTATTTGGAAGAAATTAATTTGGCTTTTAAACAGGGACTTTCTATGTCAACATCTTAAACTATCTCATATTCCGAGAATCATTGGCAGAGCATTGAGATGTTAACTTGGTCAGCCCAGCCACATGTGTTGTAATACCAAAAGAATTCATAAACAGAAAAACAAGTTAAGTGCAAAAATACAATTTCATATTGAAGAGGAACTCTGGATAAGTAAAAGATATGGTTCCTATATTTTATATATCTTCACACAGATGATATTCTTTTAACACTTACTCAACCACACACGTCCCTACCCTCGCTACATAAAATCCTAAACACGTTCAGTGAAATATCTGGGTTTAAAATTAACACCACCAAAACAGAAGCCCTCCCCATCAATATTACAACAACTAATCTGACCATCCTTAAACAGAAATACAATTATCATTGGAGCTCTACATCCTTAAAATATTTAGGTGTCCGAATTACAGCATCATATTCCTCATTATATCAGGCAAATTTTCCCCCCCTATTCCAAGAAATTAACCGCTTGCTGAATCATTGGACCGCTTTGCCCATCTCCCTTCTGGGACGTATAAATATTCTTAAAATGTCTATCCTTCCTAAACTACTGTACTTATTTGAGACACTCCCAGTGGCAATACCATTGTCTCAGTTGAAAATCCTTCAAAGGAGAAGTCTCCGTTTTATCTGGAACAACGCCTCACATAGGGTGGCGGGCTCGGTGGTCATGGCACGCAAGCTTAAAGGGGGCCTAGGTGCCCCTGACTTCATAAAATACTACTACGCTTCTCATCTAAGGGTTCTCACCTCGTGGACCAACAGAACTGCCCCAAATAGATGGGCGGACATTGAAATGAGCATAACATCCCCAGTACACCCGTGTTATATGCTCTGGCCGTCCACGGACAAATATATGCCCCAGCTGAGATCCCTATGCCTGGCCCCAATGCTCTTCACACTGGCAATATGGAAAAAATGCTCCACTAAATACGCCCTTTCATCCACATGCTCACCCCTCACCAATATCCTTTTTAATCCAGACATACCAGATAGTCTGTCCTATGAACGCATGTTGCCCTGGACTAAGGCCGGGATTTTTCAGCTGCGACAGCTAGTCAATCCAGCCACGAGACACTTGTTATCTTTTGGGGACCTTAATAAACAACACCAATTACCCAAAACAATATATTACTCATATCTCCAAATCAGACACTTCTTTTCTATCAAAAACCCCACACTATCTCTAGATAAACCTACCCAATTTGAAATGCTTTGTGCTACAGGCCCTCATGAACCCCAATTGATATCCACAATTTACAGAATACTCCATGAGGCCACCCCCTTAAAAGTAGATACACACTACTATATGAAGAAATGGTCACAGATTCTCCAACACGACATATCTATCCTAGACTGGGATAAGATTTGGACCTCCATTTCCAAGAGTTCCAGATGCATTTCTCACAAAGAAATCAGCTACAAAGTACTTATGTTTTGGTATAAAACTCCAGAAAGACTACATGCGGGAGACCCGTCTAAATCCCGACTGTGCTGGAGATGTAACAAGAAAGTAGGTTCCCATTTTCATATCTTTTGGGAATGCTCTATGGTTATACAATTCTGGGAGCAGATCCAAAAAATACTAGAGAAACTGGTGGAAATCCTCGTTCCCCTGGATCCCATATATTATTTACTAGGCCTTCCCTACCAAGGCCTTCACAGAGCAAAGCAGAGACTGATGTCATACGTATTATTAGCAGCTAAGAAAACTATCCCTAAACTTTGGTTATCTACTTCCCCTCCCACCCTACCGCATACTCTAACCATCTTAAGGGATATACGTAGAATGGAACATCTAACTGCCATGGTTGAAGATTCCATACAGAAGTTTTCTCTCATTTGGCAACCATGGGATGTCTATGATAATAACAGTATGACAAAAGAAATGAGCTGAAAAGGCGGATATATATAGTAATACACGTTTTCTATTCTCTCGAGCTAATAAGTATTTTACTCCTTTGATTATGGAATTCTTCCTTAACAAAATTCCCACTTCCTGTAGGACAAGTAATGTATTCACAGTAACACCGCTTAATTAAATAACCAAAGGTCTTTACCATGTGTCAGTTTCAATCTTAAAATCGTAATGTAAAGTTACCTTAAAGTCATTGATAAGGTTATGCACTCTTGATAGACAGTATTGAAGCCTTCTGTTCTCTTTTTCTTTTATTTTCGTTATTCTGATTGTGACTTTAATGATATTATAACTGTCATGCAAAAATGTTAAATAAACAATTTAAAAAAAAATAAATAAATAAATAAATAAATTTAGAAGAGCGAACAAAAGTCCTGGATGGCTTAACTCCAATGTAAAAATGCATATAAAGGCAAAGGAGAAGGCCTTCAAAAAATACAAGGTTGAGGGATCATCATCAGCATTCAGACTTTATAAAGAATGCAACAAGAAATGTAAGGGTGCAATAAGGACGGCTGAGATAGAACATGAAAGACACATAGGGGGTCATTTACTATAGCGCCAGGAAGTACTGGGCATTATGGCAAATCATAGCTCCCATTTTAGCCAAATAAAATTTCAACACGCGAATGTGCGAATGAAAATTAGCGCTATTATTGAGAAACATACATTGGTAAATTCCAAATGGGCGCTTATTAGCGCTTCCACGTATATGCAAATGCAAATTCCTACCAAGTTATATAGTACTGCACTGTAACCATGATCCATGTATGTGAAAGAAACATTTTTATGTGAGATGCGCTCTACCTCGTGTCCATCTATTGATGTATGTTGCAATTAGTATTCCTAGTTTTTTTTCCTTCTTTTGCTAATGAATGCAGTTATGAATGATTATTACATAGTAATGTCTGCTATTCTGTAAAGTTACATGTATTAAACATTTAGGTTACCTATTTGTTGTATGTTGTTTTTATTTTTTAATTTAGGTGACTATAAAGCGGTAATTATTTATATTCATTCTTTAATCATACTACACTATTATGCAGGTCTCGTACTTAGCACAATGGCTTAGTGGTCTGCTCAGATGTCTCCACAGCACTCACGGTACAAGTTCAAATACCATCCACCAGCTGTGTTTATTTTTTCAGTGCACAAGCGATTTAAAATAAACAAACAAAAAAATGTAATCTGCCCCTTAGTTAGTGTGTGGTGTTTGGAATTTCACACCATAATAGTATTGAATATTTACATATCATTGCATGCATTTGAAGAGTTAATATAATAGAATCAGCCAAACTTAAAGTGCATTAGCTAATTGGCATTCACCAATTTTCAGCGCATGCTGCTTTGGCTAATTGGCTAATAGTCATTTGCCTTTTTTTCACCAATTCAATCTTTTAGTATTGCTCTGTGGGATTTGAACCCATGAGTTCTTCAAGGTAGAAGTGCTGACCACTAGCCTATTGGGCGTAGCACAGTCATACATAGAAAATACATTCACTAGTGTTTGATGTTTCTTTTCCCCAAGCTGTCTCTCCTGCTGCCGCCATCTTCTCCCACTGATGTGTTCTTCCGCACAGCCGGTTAACCACTAATAAAATAAAAGCCGCTCTTCTTGTGGAGGTCTTCTGTGGCCATCCGATAATGTCACCCAGAGTCCGCTCCATGGCTAGGTAAGAGACGCCACACAGTGGGTGACAACACAGCGGAGGAAGACCGCCACGGAAGAAGAGCAGCTTTTTTTTTATTAGTGGGTAACCAACGGTGCGGAAGAACACAGCAGATGGAGAGGATGGCGGCAGAAGGAGAGACGGCTCTGGGAGAATACAGCTAGGGGAGAAGATGGAGGAGGGAGAGACAGCATCTGGAGAAGATGGCTCAGGGAAGAAGACAGCTCGGAGCAATTTTACAATAAAGGACTTGTCAAAAACCGGCTATTGATTTTTTTACATTTTACTGCTTTTTTTTGGTGAATGGGTAGGGGTAAAATGTACCCCATACCTATTCACATAGGGGGGCAGGATCTGGGAGCCCCCTTGTTAAAGGGGGCTTCCAGATTCTGATAAACCCCCTGCCCACAGACCGACAACCACTGACCAGGGTTGTCGGGAAGAGGCCCCCTGTCCCCATCAACATGGGGAAATAGTGCTTTGGGGTATGTGGCCTGGTAAAGTTCCGAAGGGGAGGGTGCTCACTCATCCCCCCTATATTGACCTCCAGGCTGCATGCTCGGATAAGGGTCTGGTATGGATTTTGGGGGGCCCCACATCAAATTTATTTTACATTTTGGTGTGGGGTTCCCCTAAAGTCCATACCGAAGGGCCTGGTATGTACTGGGGGGACCCTATGACATTTTTTTCCTTGAATTTTGGAATTCCATACCATAATATTATTGAATAAGTACATACCATTGCATGCATTTGAAGAGTTAAAATATGGAATAAACCAAGCTGATGTGCATTGGCGAATTATGCTTCTGAGTATAATGCACAATTCCAGGAGGTGATGCTGTCAGTGGGATTTGAACTCATGGCTTGAACTTTTGGGGGCAGCAGGGTATACTGCTATGCTACAGAGCTGAGCACATACCTACAGATAAAATACATTTACTAATGTTTGATTCTATACAATAATATTTTGCATTTCAGGCATTAATATTATAATAACAACCATGCTCATGCTGATGTGGCATTGGCTAATAGGCATTCGCCTCTTTTCAGCATATGCTGCTGAGTACAATGCAAGCTTTCAGTAGGTGATACCATCTGTGCGATTTTCAGCCATTTGAGCACAATTATGTTGAGAACATATGTTTACTAGTGTTTGATGATGGGACTACTTTATATTCTAGGTATAATAGTACTCAGCACAGTGACTTAGGCCCCTTTCACATGTGTGCGACTTGAAAGTTGCGAGATTTTGATGCCACTTTAAGCAATGCCTGTGTAATCTTGAGGTCTATGGACGCAGGAGTCACAGGGAAAGGCACGCAACTTTCCCGCGATTTTGCATCAGTAATTTTGCCGCAATCCAGGGAATGCCTGTGTAAACTTGAGGTCTATGGACCTCAACTCGATTTAAACGTCAGACCAAAGTAGTACAGGGACTATGTTGAAGTCAGTGTTACTTGAAGTCGCACAGATATGAATGGTACACATTGAAAATCATGAGGTATGACTTGTCATGCAACTCTGATGTCCAAAGTCGCACAAGTGTGACTCAGCCCGACTTTGTGAGCGATTTCAGAGACATCAGTGCACTTTCCTGCACAGATGTCTAGTGAAATCACATAGGTCCCAACTGTTCTCCTTTAAGAAGGTGTCCTATGCCTACCTACTTTTGCTAATAGGTGTCCCTTATACCCATCTCAAAAAGTTGGGAGGTAAGAAATCGCCCCATGAAGTCGCCCAAAGTAGTGCAGGATCTACTTTTGGGAATCGTTGTGGCATCGCACCAATTCGGACAGTTTCATTGCCATCAATAGGCGCCGATTTGGCCTGCAATTTGACATGTCAATTCAGAGCTATGTGAACATGGGTGAAGTTGCATAGATATTAGAGCTGCACGGTTCTGGCCAAAATGAGAATCACAATTTTTTTGCTTAGAATAAAAATATCCCGATTCTCGCAACGTAAAATCTTTCACCAAAAAAATTGGGCTAACATTTTTTTTTTTTTTTAATTCAATAAAGTAATTTTTTCCCCAAAAAATTTAATTTGAAAGACCGCTGCGCAAATACAGTGTGACATAAAATATTTTAACAACCACCATTTTATTCTCTAGGGTCTCTACTAAAAAATATATATAATGTTGGGGGGTTCTAAGTAATTTTCTATAAAAAAAAAATGATTTTAACCTGAAACCAACAAATGTCAGAAAAAGGTTTAGTGTTTAAGTGGTTAAACTTTCCTCACTTACACAGAAGTCTATTTCATTGACAAATTGTTACAATGTTTCTAGTTAAGTTCACTGATAAATAATGTTCTAATTCTTGGCAGACATCCTGGTTTTTCTGTTCCTTTCTTTTGAGGGCTGTGGCTTCAGAAGAGCAGAGAGAATTCTTTGCATAGCAAGAATCGTGAAACACTTTTTTTCAAGATCGCAAAGGGGAAAAAAAATCACAATGACGATTAATCGTGCAGTTCTAATAAATATGATTGGAAATCATGGGGGACAACTTTTCATGTGACTCTGAGGTCCAAAAATGCATGAAAATTCACCTAAGTGTGAAAGTAACCTAATGAGATTAATTGATAACACCTTTGAATAAGGCCCCATTTGCACTTGTGTGACCTTAAAATTGCACAGCTTTGCCATGACTTCAAGCAATGTCTGTGTAATCTTGCGGTGTATGGACCTCAAATTGCATCAAAGTCAAACCAAGGTAGTGCAGGGACGAATTTGCTACACTATGCACAAGTGATAATAGGTCCAAATTCAAAGGTGTTATCCTTGAATCTCATTCACACTGCTGCAACCTGAAAGTCACACTATTTTGCTGCCACTTTGCCGCTGCAACTTGGCCCCAACTTCTGGGCATGCTTGTGTAATATTGTACCCGATATACCTCAAGTCACATGAAAGTCACACCAAAGTAGTACAGGGACTACTGTGAAGTTGGTGCGACTTAAAGTAGCACAGATATGAATGGTTATCATTGAGAATCATGGGGTACAACTTGTCATGCAACTCAGAGGTCAAAATTTACTGGAAAATTCGCCCAACTGTGAAACAAGTCATAAATATTTTAATAAAAGGAGCTCTCATTTATACTCGCATAGTCCTTACTAATTTACATCAGCAGAACAAGTGCAGGAAGAGATGTGTGCACATGGGACGGAAGAAAATGTGTGGTGATGCCAAACAAGTCAACGAACCCCACCCACACCAAGTCTAACTACCACATCCACCCCGACATTGATTAAGTACATATCCTACACTTACCCGGCCAATGAGCAGCACCACGTCTTTGCTAAAGAGACCTCGCCATGTCCACCTAGATGGAGATCCTGACCAGCACAGGGATTTCTGGGTGCATACAATGACTAATTTCCAGGTCAGAAGGTGAAACCACGCTTTTGATTGCAGCTGTGAATATTTGATCTCAACCACGATTAGTATTTTTTATTTTATGATATGCAAATCTGTATTCCTACATATATTTGAAGGTAAACTTAAGGGAGTTTGATAAGAAATGGTGTCCCTGGGTTAGCAGCAGGTGAATTACAAAGACAAAAGGCCCAGTTTGAGCCCTGGTTCACACTGACAGCAGGAGGAATTCGTTCATCTGAACTCACACAATTTCATTCCTGCATGTCAGTCCTGACTGTCGGGGCAACATCAGAGACATCGGTGCAGGTTTCTGCACCAATATCAATACATTGGATTTACATACATTTAGATTGGAGAGATTTGAGAGATCAAATTGCATGACAAGACACGGCCCATTAGCGGCAATGGCACTGTTCCAAACGATGCGACACCAATTTGCCAAAGTAGTTCCTGCACTATACTTTTGCTGATTTCAGGTGTGACTTTAATAGAAATCTATATGAAGCCACAGGGATGTCTATCAAGTCGCAGCTGAAATAACGCTGACCTTGCTACTTTGAAATCGTGCTACTTCAAGTGAAGTAGCGCAATTTCAAAGTAGCATCAATGTGAACCAGGGCAAAGAGATTTGTTTTTTGGTGCACAAATACATACTGAAATAAAATATGAGATATTGCACTTTCCCAAAACCACCACCCACTAAAAAAAAAAACTAAAGGGAAAGACAAGTAGAAGAAAAAAAAAACAAACACACACAACAAAAGCTCAATAATGTACTTTTTTTTTAAGAGCAGAAAAAAAAAATTACATTCATTTACTAACTTCAAAAAAATTTGGACAGCAATGGGATTTTAAGGGCCCTGTTCATAGGAACTTACAATCTAAAATTTGACAAAACCTTAGAGTGGACACAGCTTTAATTTCAGTGTATAACGGGCAACACATCACATTGTTATCTGCAAGATTATAGAAGCATACTTAACAGTCATTCTTACAAAGCCTTCCGACATAATATTACAAAAGACTTCAAAACACCCACCACCAGCCCACAATCCACACATACATACATTGGTGACCATGTTCTGCTGGAAGCTGCATTTCGGTGTACACGATTAAACGAGATAAAAAAAGAGTAGGTCAGCAGATGCTTCCAAACGATGTTTGCATGATCAGACAGGAACAATACACGCACAGCATGACCATATAAACCCACTTTTGATTGAAAAAAAAAAAATGCACAAGAATTTCATCAAATCTCCCAATATCATTCCTTCTCCCCCACAACTCACAACTAGGGATGAGCTGCGTGTTTGAGTCGAACCCATGTTCGACTCGAACATCGTCCTTTCGCCCGTTCGCCGAATTGCGAACGATATGAGCCATCACGGCCCATAACTCACTGCGGCATCGCAGTGCATTGCTGGCTGATGATTGGCCAAGCATGCACTATGACCCGCATGCTTGGCCAATCACTGCGCCGTCTGAACAGAGAGCCGTAATTGGCCAAAGCCAAGGAGGCTTTGGCCAATTATGGCTCAGGGGATTTAGTACACGCCCCACACCATATAAGGCCGCCTGTAGTGTGTGTTCTGGCGTTGAAAGAGATAGACAGAGAGACAGTGTCATTTGATTTGAGTTAGATAGATTAGGCAGAACAGTCAGTCAGTTAGCTGCACTTACAGTGTATTGTGTATATATATGCATCCCAGGTGTTGCATATATATATATACACACTGTATTCAGTTTAGCTAGATCCGTTCCTGTTATCTTCCTACTGACAGGCAGGCTTGTCTTGTTACAGTATTTACAGCTACCTGAAGAAAATTGCTGGTGTTCTTTTGATCCTATTAGTACCACAGTCAGGCAGCTAGACTATTTACAGTTAGTGCAGTGCGTCCTGCTCACAGTGTTCAGTTAGATCCGTTCCAGTTATCTTCCTACTGACAGGCAGACTTGTCTTGTTACAGTATATACAGCTACCTAAAGAAAATTACTGGTGTTCTTTTGATCCTATTAGTACCACAGTCAGGCAGCTAGACTATTTACAGTTAGTGCAGTGCGTCCTGCTCACAGTGTTCAGCTAGATCCGTTCCTGTTATCTTCCTACTAACAGGCAGGCTTGTCTTGTTACAGTATATACAGCTACCCGAAGAAAATTACTGGTGTTCTTTTGATCCTATTAGTACCACAGTCAGGCAACTAGACTATCTACAGTTAGTGCAGTGTGTCCTGCTCACAGTGTTCAGCTAGATCCGTTCCTGTTATCTTCTTACTGACAGGCAGGCTTGTCTTGTTACAGTATATACAGCTACCTGAAGAAAATTGCTGGTGTTCTTTTGATCCTATTAGTACCACAGTCAGGCAGCTAGACTATTTACAGTTAGTGCAGTGCGTCCTGCTCACAGTGTTCAGCTAAAACTACAAGTTAGTGGGGTGCGTCCTGCTCACAGTGTTCAGCTAAACCTACAAGTTAGTGGGGTGCATCCTGCTCACAGTGTTCAGCTAGAACCGTTCCTGTTATCTTCCTACTGACAGGCAGACTTGTCTTGTTACAGTATTTAAAGCTACCTTAAGAAAATTGCTGGTATTCTTTTGATCCTATTAGTACCACAGTCAGGCAGCTAGACTATTTACAGTTAGTGCAGTGCGTCCTGCTCACAGTGTTCAGCTAAAACTACAAGTTAGTGGGGTGCGTCCTGCTCACAGTGTTCCGCTAAACCTACAAGTTAGTGGGGTGCGTCCTGCTCACAGTGTTCAGCTAAACCTACAAGTTAGTGCGGTGCGTCCTGCTCACAGTGTTCAGCTAGATCCGTTCCTGTTATCTTCCTACTGACAGGCAGACTTGTCTTGTCACAGTATATACAGCTACCTGAAGAAAATTACTGGTGTTCTTTTGATCCTATTAGTACCACAGTCAGGCAGCCAGACTATTTACAGTTAGTGCAGTGCGTCCTGCTCACAGTGTTCAGCTAGATCCGTTCCTGTTATCTTCCTACTAACAGGCAGGCTTGTCTTGTTACAGTATATACAGCTACCCGAAGAAAATTACTGGTGTTCTTTTGATCCTATTAGTACCACAGTCAGGCAACTAGACTATCTACAGTTAGTGCAGTGCGTCCTGCTCACAGTGTTCAGCTAGATCCGTTCCTGTTATCTTCTTACTGACAGGCAGGCTTGTCTTGTTACAGTATATACAGCTACCTGAAGAAAATTGCTGGTGTTCTTTTGATCCTATTAGTACCACAGTCAGGCAGCTAGACTATTTACAGTTAGTGCAGTGCGTCCTGCTCACAGTGTTCAGCTAAAACTACAAGTTAGTGGGGTGCGTCCTGCTCACAGTGTT
This sequence comes from Lithobates septentrionalis, assembly GCA_037952835.1. Lineage (NCBI taxonomy): Eukaryota > Metazoa > Chordata > Amphibia > Anura > Ranidae > Lithobates > Lithobates septentrionalis. The sequence continues at coordinate 157,882 of JBBDGP010004519.1, read as the reverse complement.
CAGCTAAACCTACAAGTTAGTGGGGTGCGTCCTGCTCACAGTGTTCAGCTAGAACCGTTCCTGTTATCTTCCTACTGACAGGCAGACTTGTCTTGTTACAGTATTTAAAGCTACCTTAAGAAAATTGCTGGTGTTCTTTTGATCCTATTAGTACCACAGTCAGGCAGCTAGACTATTTACAGTTAGTGCAGTGCGTCCTGCTCACAGTGTTCAGCTAAAACTACAAGTTAGTGGGGTGCGTCCTGCTCACAGTGTTCAGCTAAACCTACAAGTTAGTGGGGTGCGTCCTGCTCACAGTGTTCAGCTAAACCTACAAGTTAGTGCGGTGCGTCCTGCTCACAGTGTTCAGCTAGATCCGTTCCTGTTATCTTCCTACTGACAGGCAGACTTGTCTTGTCACAGTATATACAGCTACCTGAAGAAAATTACTGGTGTTCTTTTGATCCTATTAGTACCACAGTCAGGCAGCCAGACTATTTACAGTTAGTGCAGTGCGTCCTGCTCACAGTGTTCAGCTAGATCCGTTCCTGTTATCTTCCTACTAACAGGCAGGCTTGTCTTGTTACAGTATATACAGCTACCCGAAGAAAATTACTGGTGTTCTTTTGATCCTATTAGTACCACAGTCAGGCAACTAGACTATCTACAGTTAGTGCAGTGCGTCCTGCTCACAGTGTTCAGCTAGATCCGTTCCTGTTATCTTCTTACTGACAGGCAGGCTTGTCTTGTTACAGTATATACAGCTACCTGAAGAAAATTGCTGGTGTTCTTTTGATCCTATTAGTACCACAGTCAGGCAGCTAGACTATTTACAGTTAGTGCAGTGCGTCCTGCTCACAGTGTTCAGCTAAAACTACAAGTTAGTGGGGTGTGTCCTGCTCACAGTGTTCAGCTCAACCTACAAGTTAGTGGGGTGCGTCCTGCTCACAGTGTTCAGCTAAACCTACAAGTTAGTGCGGTGCGTCCTGCTCACAGTGTTCAGCTAGATCCGTTCCTGTTATCTTCCTACTGACAGGCAGACTTGTCTTGTTACAGTATATACAGCTACCTGAAGAAAATTACTGGTGTTCTTTTGATCCTATTAGTACCACAGTCAGGCAGCTAGACTATTTACAGTTAGTGCAGTGCGTCCTGCTCACAGTGTTCAGCTAGATCCGTTCCTGTTATCTTCCTACTGACAGGCAGGTTTGTCTTGTTACAGTATATACAGCTACCTGAAGAAAATTACTGGTGTTCTTTTGATCCTATTAGTACCACAGTCAGGCAGCTAGACTATTTACAGTTAGTGCAGTGCGTCCTGCTCACAGTGTTCAGCTAAACCTACAAGTTAGTGGGGTGCATCCTGCTCACAGTGTTCAGCTAAAATGACAAGTTAGTGTGGTGCGTCCTGCTCACAGTGTTCAGCTAAACCTACAAGTTAGTGCTGTGCGTCCTGCTCACAGTGTTCAGCTAAACATACAAGTTGGTGTAGTGAGACCTCTGCACAGTGTTCATCTAAAGCTACAAGTTAGTGCAGTGCATCCTGCTCACAGTGTTCAGCTAAAACTACAAGTTAGTGCTGTGCGTCCTGCTCACAGTGTTCAGCTAACACTACAAGTTAGTGTGGTGCGTCCACCTCACAGTGTTCAGCTAAACCTACAAGTTATTTTTTGTGAGCTCTGCACAGTGTTCACCTAAAGCTACATGTAGAAGGTTGGTGGTGTTTTCCTGATCCTATCACTACCGCAGGCAGCTAAAAAAGATACAAGTTAGTTTTTTGCGAGCTCTGCACAGTGTTCAGCTAAAGCTACCTGTAGAAGGTTGGACACGCTTGGCCTTTTTTTCGGCAGCTGGCCGTGTTGAGCCGCAACATGCGGAAGACTTGGTCGAGTGGATGACCAAGCCGTCCTCATCCTCCTCATCCTTTCTCACCCATGCCCAGGGTACTTTGTCTGGCAAAGCAGCGGCCTCTTCCCTCGGCTCAATGTCATCGGTGACTCCTTCCCTAGCCCCACCATGTCCTCCTGAGGAGTCCCTCGAACTGTTTGACCAAAGTGTTGGGTACATGCTCCAGGAGGATGCCCAGCGTTTGGAAGGCTCTGATGATGATACTGAGCTCGATGAAGGCAGTAACATGAGCACGGACAGAGGGGGTGCCCAAGAAGGACAGCAATCTGGCAGTCATGCTCGCCCTGCTGCAGCATACTGCCAGGTTTTCTCCAGTGATGAGGAGGGAGGGGATGATGAGGTCACTGACTCAACGTGGGTGCCTGATAGGAGAGAGGAGGAGGAGGCGGCACATCACCAACGAGGCAGGATGCCCTCCAGGGGCCAGCCTAAGGGCAGCATATTGACTGCATCACACCCCAAAGCTCCACATGTGCAGGGCGCTGCAGTGTCTGCGCGTTATTCAAAAAGTTCTTTGGTGTGGGCCTTTTTTGAGACGAGTGCGAGATCGTACCGCTGCTATTTGCAACATATGTCTCAAGCGAATCTCGCATGGCCAAAACATCTCCCGCTTGGGTACCACATGCTTGACCAGACATATGTTGACCTGCCATGCAGTTCGTTGGCAAGCGTATCTAAAAGACCCACACCAAAGAACAAAGAGGACCTCTCCTTGCTCCTCATCAGCTGAGATCTCCAACCCCACCATACCTTCAGTCCTCTCTGAGACCTGCACTGAGAGGAATGAAGGTGTAGAATTAGGTGTGTCACAGCCAAGTACTTGTGGGCAATCTGCTTTCGGTAGGCAATCTGCTTTCGATACACCAACGTCAGATTGTACCAGGCAAATTTCCCTGCCCCAGCTGCTGCACCGCCGAAATAAGTTTGCTCCCAGCCATCCACATGTGTAGCGGTTGAATGCTAGCTTGGCAAAATTGCTAGCACTTCAACTGCTGCCTTTTCAGTTGGTAGACTCTGCCCCCTTCCGTGAGTTTGTGGAATGTGCGGTTCCTCAGTGGCAGGTACCCAAATGCCACTTTTTCTCACGGAAGCGATTCCGGCTCTCTACTGGCATGTGGAAGGCAATGTCCATGCCTCGCTGGACAGGGCGGTCAGCGGTAAGGTGCATATTACCGCTGACTCATGGTCCAGCAGGCATGGACAGGGACGTTACCTAAATTTCACGGCGCATTGGGTGACTCTGCTGGCAGCTGGGAAGGATGCAGGACAAGGTGCAGTAGTGTTGGAGGCTGTTCCGCCACCACGCCTCCAAAATGCTAATGATTGTGACACACCTCTCTCCTCCACCCCCTCCTCTTCTTCTTCCTCCATGGCCTCTTCCTGTGCTTTGTCCTCGGAAACAGCAGTGCTCCGTAGCCGTTCAAGGGGCTACGCAAGTACGCAGGCCAAAAGATGCCATGCGGTGCTTGAGCTGGTGTGCTTGGGGGACAGGAGTCACACTGGGGCAGAGGTTCTGTCAGCTCTGCAGGGGCAGGTTCAGAGGTGGTTGACGCCACGCCAACTTAAGGCAGGAATGGTGGTTTGCGACAATGGCACCAACCTCCTCTCTGCCCTCCGACAGGAACAAATGACCCATGTGCCCTGTTTGGCTCACGTCCTTAACTTGGTGGTGCAGCGGTTCTTGGGCAGGTACCCGGGCTTACAGGATGTCCTGAGGCAGGCCAGGAAAGTCTGTGTGCATTTCCGCCGGTCATATAATGCCAGTGCTCGGCTGACGGACCTCCAAAAGGAGTTTAACCTGCCCAAGAACCGCCTAATCTGTGACATGCCCACCAGGTGGAACTCAACGTTGGCCATGCTGCAGCGGCTGCACACGCAGCAGAGGGCCATCAATGAGTACCTGTGCAACTATGGCACCAGGACAGGGTCAGGGGAGCTTGTTTTTTTTTCCCACGCCAGTGGGCCATGATCAGGGATGCATGCACTGTCCTGTCACCATTTGAGGTGGCCACGAGGATGGTGAGCAGTGACAGTGCATGCATCAGTGACACTGTCCCCCTTGTCCACCTGTTGGAGCACACGCTGCATGGAATAATGGACAGGGCACTTGAGGCAGAACAGAGGCAGGAAGAGGAGGACTTCCTTAGCTCTCAAGGCCCCCTTTATCCAGACAGTGTTCCTGCGTGCCCTCCGATCACACAGGAAGAGGACGAGGAGGAGGAGGAGGAGAAAGATTGTGTCAGTATGGAGGTGGAGCCTGGCACTCAGCATCAGCAGCAGTCTTTAAGGGATCAGTCCCAAGAAACACATGGACTTGTACGTGGCTGGAAGGAGGTGGCTGCAGACCATGTCATCCTTAGTGACCCAGAGGACTCTGGACCGAATGCCTCAGCAAACCTACGCTGCATGGCCTCCCTGATCCTGCAAAGTCTGCGTAAGGATCCTCGTATTCGTGGTATCAAGGAGAAGGACCAATACTGGCTGGCAACCCTCCTTGATCCACATTACAAGGGTAAGGTTGCGGACCTTATCTTGCCATCACAGAGGGAGCAGAGGATGAAACATCTTCGGGAGGCCTTGCAGAAAGGTCTGTGCAACGCGTTCCCAGAGACTGGGAGGTTAAAAACTCCTGTTTCTGGACAACGTGTTGCTGAGGCTTCGGTCAGTCAAAGAAGGAGCGGTGGAGAAGGTGGCCGTCTGACCGATGCGTTCAGACAATTTTTTGGTCCGCAGCCCCAAGGTATGATCGGTTCCAGCAACCATCGCCAGCGTCTGTTTTTACATGGTGCACCGAAAATCCTTTGGGTTACTGGGTCTTGAGGATGGATCACTGGCCAGAGCTTGCACAGTATGCAATTGAGCCACTGGCCTGTCCTGCATCCAGCATTCTTTTGGAACGCACATTCAGTGCTGCTGGAGGCTTTGTAACCGATCACAGGGTGCATCTGTCCACCGACTCGGTCGATCGACTGACCTTCATAAAAATGAATCAGTCTTGGATCACCACCAGCTACCAAGCACCTGATGCTGATGTAACCGAATAATTTTTTTTTGAAATCTCAGATCCCTTCAAAGACTGCCTATACTGATGCTGAGTGACTATCCCTGAGAAATTATCCTCTTCCTCCTCAATCATCACGCTGATAGCTTGTAAGAACATTTTTGGTTCTGGGCACCACCACCAGTACCTAAGGCACAATTTTTATCAGCCCCTGTTTAACAGGGGCATGTAATTACAATTTTGATGCAATACTTTGCAGCAGGGCTCGTTTCTGCATTACAACTAGAGTATCTGTGAGGGGTTGCAGTGTTTTTGGCACCAGTACCAGTGCCTAAGGCCCAATTTTTCTGCCCCTGTTTAACAGGGGCATGTAATTACAATTTTTGATGCAATACTTTGCAGCAGGGCTCGTTTCTGCGTTCCAACTAGAGTGTCTGTGAGGGGTTGCAGTGTTGTGGCACCAGCACCAGTGCCTAAGGCCTAATTTTTCAGCCCCTGTTCAACAGGGGCATGTAATTACAATTCTTGATCTAATATTTCACAGCAGGGCCCATTTCTGCACCCACCAAGAGCGAGTGAGGACTTACAGTGTTGTGGCACCAGCACCACCACCACCACCACCAAAGGCCCAATTTTTCTGCCCTTGTTCACCAGGGGCATGTAATTACAATTCTTGATCTAATATTTCACAGCAGGGCCCATTTCTGCACCCACCAAGAGCGAGTGAGGACTTACAGTGTTGTGGCACCAGCACCACCACCACCACCACCACCACCAAAGGCCCAATTTTTCTGCCCCTGTTAAACAGGGGCATGTAATTACAATTCTTGATCTAATATTTCACAGCAGGGCCCTGTGAGGGCTTACAGTGTTGTGGCCACAACAACACCTAAGGCCCAAATTTCTGCTGAGTATATAGGGCAGGCCCCTACTTTCAAACATCTAACTTACAAACGACTCCTACTTGCAAACGGAAGGAGACAACAGGAAGTGAGATGAAATCTACCCCTAAGAAGGGAAATTCTCTCCTGTAAGAGTTAATATGGGAAAAACATTTCTCCTTTCCACTGATGCTTTCCAATCCTTGTTCCACAAAAAAAACAAAATTTTCAAAAAAACATTTGTCATTGGGACAAAAAGTGAGGTGAAATCTTCTGAAGGAGGACAGTCAGCAAAACAAATGTCACAGGGGTGATAACCCTTCCCTATGTTTTCCAAAAAGCTTAAAAAAGATTTTTTGGCTGGAGCTAAACACGTTAAAAATGTACCCGTTCAAAATTACAAACAGATTCTACTTAACAACAAACCTACAGTCCCTGTCTTGTTTGCACCGCCTGTATACTGCTGTTCAGAGTATATAGGGCCTGGTGGCCCCACACCTTTCCTTATTTTAATTTGGGTGCGGGGTTCCCCTTAATATCTATACAAGACCCAAAGGGCCTGGTAATGGACTGGGGGGTACCCATGCCGTTTGTCTCACTGATTTTCATCCATATTGCCAGGACCCGACATTACATTAAACCCGCAAGCAGTTTTAAATGAGATTTTTTCCTTTAAAAATGACATTTGGTGCAGGGTCTGTTCTAAACACGGGAAACACGCACCACTTTACAGGCATACTATAGACACCCCCCAGGTACGATATTTAAAGGAATATTTCACTTTTTTTTTTTTTTTACTTTAAGCATCATTAAAATCACTGCTCCCGAAAAACCGCTGTTTTTAAAAGTTTTTTTTGCATTGATACATGTCCCCTGGGGTAGGACTCGGGTCCCCAATCCCTTTTTAGGACAATACCATGCAAATTAGCCTTTAACCACTTCAGCCCCGGAAGGATTTACCCCCTTCCTGACCAGAGCACTTTTTACAATTCGGCACTGCGTCGCTTTAACTGCTAATTGCGCGGTCATGCAATGCTGTACCCAAACGAAATTTGCGTCCTTTTCTTCCCACAAATAGAGCTTTCTTTTGATGGTATTTGATCACCTCTGCCGTTTTTATTTTTTGCGCTATACACGGAAAAAGACCGAAAATTTTGAAAAAAAATGATATTTTCTACTTTTTGTTCTAAAAAAAATCCAATAAACTCAATTTTAGTCATACATTTAGGCCAAAATGTATTCGGCCACATGTCTTTGGTAAAAAAAATGTCAATAAGTGTATATTTATTGGTTTGCGCAAAAGTTATAGCGTCTACAAACTAGGGTACATTTTCTGGAATTTACACAGCCTTTAATTTATGACTGCCTATGTCGATTCTTGAGGTGCTAAAATGGCAGGGCAGTACAAAACCCCCACAAATGACCCCATTTTGGAAAGTAGACACCCCAAGGAATTTGCTGAGAGGCATGTTGAGCCCATTGAATATTCATTTTTTTTGTCCCAAGTGATTGAATAATGACAAAAAAAAAAAAAAAAAAAAAAAATTACAAAAAGTTGTCACTAAATGATATATTGCTCACACAGGCCATGGGCATATGTGGAATTGCACCCCAAAATACATTTAGCTGCTTCTCCTGAGTACGGGGATACCACATGTGTGGGACTTTTTGGGAGCCTATCCGCGTACGGGGCCCCGAAAACCAAGCACCGCCTTCAGGATTTCTAAGGGCGTACATTTTTGATTTTACTCCTCACTACCTATCACGGTTTTGAAGGCCATAAAATGCCCAGATGACATAAACCCCCCCCAAATGACCCCATTTTGGAAAGTAGACACCCCAAGCTATTTGCTTTGAGGCATGTTGAGTCCATGGAATGTTTTATATTTTGACACAAGTTGCGGGAAAGTGACAATTTTTTTTTTTTTTTTTTTTTTTTTTGCACAAAGTTGTCACTAAATGATATATTGCTCACACAGGCCATGGGCATATGTGGAATTGCACCCCAAAATACATTTAGCTGCTTCTCCTGAGTACGGGGATACCACATGTGTGGGACTTTTTAGGAGCCTAGCCGCGTACGGGACCCCGAAAACCAAGCACTGCCTTCAGGATTTCTAAGGGCGTACATTTTTGATTTTACTCCTCACTGCCTATCACAGTTTCGGAGGCCATGGAATGCCCAGGTGGCACAAACCCCCCCCCCCAAATGACCCCATTTTGGAAAGTAGACACCCCAAGCTATTTGCTGAGAGGCATGGTGAGTATTTTGCAGCTCTCATTTGTTTTTGAAAATAAAGAAAGACGAGAAAAAAAAATTTTTTTTTTCTTTTTTCAATTTTCAAAACTTTGTGACAAAAAGTGAGGTCTGCAAAATACTCACTATACCTCTCATCAAATAGCTTGGGGTGTCTACTTTCCAAAATGGGGTCATTTGGGGTTTTTTTTTGCCACCTGGGCATTCCATGGCCCCCGAAACTGTGATAGGCGGTGAAGAGTGAAATCAAAAATTTACGGCCTTAGAAAGCCTGAAGGCGGTGCTTGGTTTTCGGGGTCCCGTACGCGGCTAGGCTCCCAAAAAGTCTCACACATGTGGTATCCCCGTACTCAGGAGAAGCAGCAGAATGTATTTTGGGGTGTAATTTCACATATTCCCATGGCATGTTTGAGCAATATATCATTTAGTGACAACTTTGCGCAAAAAAAAATAAAAAAAATAAAAAATTGTCTCTTTCCCGCAACTTGTGTCACAATATAAATTATTCCATGGACTCAACATGACTCTCAGCAAATAGCTTGGGGTGTCTACTTTCCAAAATGGGGTCATTTGGGGGGGGTTTGAACTGTCCTGGCATTTTATGCACAACATCTAGAAGCTTATGTCACACATCACCCACTCTTCTAACCACTTGAAGACAAAGCCCTTTCTGACACTTATTGTTTACATAAAAAAATAATTTTTTTTTGCAAGAAAATTACTTTGAACCCCCAAACATTATATATTTTTTTTAAAGCAAATGCCCTACAGATTAAAATGGTGGGTGTTTCATTTTTTTTTTTCACACAGTATTTGCGCAGCGATTTTTCAAACGCATTTTTTGGGGAAAAAACACACTTTTTTACATTTTAATGCACTAAAACACACTATATTGCCCAAATGTTTGATGAGATAAAAAAGATGATCTTAGGCCGAGTACATAGATACCAAACATGACATGCTTTAAAATTGCGCACAAACGTGCAGTGGCGACAAACTAAATACATTTTTAAAAGCCTTTAAAAGCCTTTACAGGTTACCACTTTCGATTTACAGAGGAGGTCTACTGCTAAAATTACTGCCCTCGATCTGACCTTCGCGGCGATACCTCACATGCATGGTGCAATTGCTGTTTACATTTGACGCCAGACCAACGCTTGCGTTCACCTTAGCGCGAGAGCAGGGGGGACAGGGGTGCTTTTTTTTTTTTTTTTTTTTTTTTTCTTTATTATTATTATTTTTTTATCTTATTTTTAAACTGTTCCTTTCATTTTTTTTTTTTTTTAAATCATTTTTATTGTTATCTCAGGGAATGTAAATATCCCCTATGATAGCAATAGGTAGTGACAGGTACTCTTTTTTGCAAAAATTGGGGTCTATTAGACCCTAGATTTCTCCTCTGCCCTCAAAGCATCTGATCACACCAAGATCGGTGTGATAAAATGCTTTCCCAATTTCCCAATGGCGCTGTTTACATCCGGCGAAATCTACGTCATAAAATGCTCGTAGCTTCCGGTTTCTTAGGTCATAGAGATGTTTGGAGCCACTCTGGTCTCTGATCAGCTCTATGGTCAGCTGGCTGAATCACCGGCTGCATTTTCAGGTTCCCTGTTGAGACAGGAGAGCCAGAGAAAAACACGGAAGATGTTGGGGGGGGCATTCCCTCCCACTGCTTGTAAAAGCAGTCTAGAGGCTAATTAGCCACTAGGATTGCTTTTACATGAAAGCCGACCGCTGGCTGAAAAGAATGATACCAAGATGATACCTAAACCTGCAGGCATCATTCTGGTATAACCACTCAAAGTCGTGAATGGCATACCTGAAGACAAAAAAATGGTTAACAATAAAGCACAGTAAACGGTAAGGTATAAAAAATTGCATACCTGAAAAGCAAACATGATAAAACATAATAACAATAACAATAAAACATTGCAGAATAGAATACAGTAAAAAAGAGCAGAACAATAGAGAGAGAATAGAGAGAGAGAGAACAATAAAACGACAACTATTTTTATTTTATATTTTTGTTTGTGTTTCTTTTTTTTTACACTTTTTTTTGTAACTAACTATAATAACTGTAACCGGTTCCAGGTTCGGGTCTCTCAAAATGCGATGGCATCTTGGGAGACCCTGTGAAAGTGTGCCTAGTCTGTGCAATGTTGTACCCTACGCTAATACTCAACTAGTGCATGGTAGCGTTCAAAACATTCACCAATGCAAAGACCAGGATTGTCAGGACAGGAGGGACAATAATAGCGGGTGTCACGGCTATATCCGCGCTTGCTGCAGACACAACATATTTTTTGGGGGGTTCGCTGGGTAGGGGTACTCGGGAGGACATAAAGAAAATGCCTCTCATGCAGCCGACTGCATTTGGTTGGGGATGTGAATGGGGGAAGTACGGGCGCTGCAGAAGCGGTGGGTTCCCAATTAGGATTGGCGAATGCAGCAGGAAGGGCACTATGGGCATGACGGGCCTGTGTTTGTCTTTTTGGTGGCAGCAGGACACTACTTGTGCTTGCCACCTCACCAGCTTGAACTGCACTTATGGGACTCGCCACGTCACCAAGTGTTACTGCAGTGCTGGTTTGACTACGACCGGGGTGTACTAGGCCGCTGGCGCTTGCCAGTTCACCAAAACGCTACCAAAAAAAACTGTTAGCGATCGCAGGGATCAGGCCTGACTCTGCAAACGCTGCAGTTATGCGTTTAGAGTTTTGTAAGTGACAGTGATCGATCGATACTGCACTTGGGTGGGCTGGGCCGGGCCGGGCGGAGGGGCAAAACGCAGGTGCTAGCAGGTATCTGGGCTGATCCCGCTAACACTGCGTTTTTGGGAACCCTAAACTGCTGGGGACGCTAGTATAGATCTGATCGGATCAGATATTGATCTGTTCAGATACTATACCACTAAGGGAGGCGTATGCTGCGTGCGTGGGTGTTAGCGGTACTGGCGCTAATCTGACGCTGTCTGGGGCTGGTGCTTGCCAGTTCACCAAAATGCTACCAAAAAAACTGTTAGCGATCGCAGGGATCAGGCCTGACTCTGCGAACGCTGCAGTTATGCGTTTAGTGTTTTGTAAGTGACAGTGATCGATCGATACTGCACTTGGGTGGGCTGGGCTCGCCTGGGCGGAGGGGCAAAACGCAGGTGCTAGCAGGTATCTGGGCTGATCCCGCTAACGCTGCGTTTTTGGGAACCCTAAACTGCTGGGGACGCTAGTATAGATCTGATCGGATCAGATATTGATCCGATCAGATACTATACCACTAAGGGAGGTGTATGGTGCGTGTACGGTGCGTGCGTGGGTGTTCGCGGTACTGGCGCTAATCTGACGCTGCCTGGGGCAACGCATATCACCGCCGGGCGATCAGGGGGCTAAACCTTTATTCGGTAATAAACGGCGGGTGCCCTGACACTATAAAAAATAAACTAACTAACCAGCGTCACCCGTAACAGTTATACGGTGATCAGTGGTGAAAGGGTTAACTAGGGGGCAATCAAGGGGTTAAAACATTTATTAGATAGTATATGGGGGTCCCTGTCGCTATAAAACACTGACGGCGAACCTAAATATTTACGTCCCTAACTACCGTCACCAGCGACACTAATACAGCGATCAGAAAAATGATCGCTTAGCGACACTGGTGAGGGGGGGTGATCAAGGGGTTAAAACTTTATTAGGGGGGGTAAGGGGGGTACCCTAGACCTACAGGGGGGTTACAGTAACTGTCCTAACACTGCTAACTGTCACAAACTGACACTATGCAGTAATCAGGAAAAAAAAAAAAAAAAAACAAAAAAAAAAAACCTGCTTGGTGTCAGTTTGTGACAGGGGGGGGGGTGATTGGGGGGGGATCGGGGGGCGATCGGGGGGGGATCGGGGGTGTAATGTATGCCTGGCATGTTCTACTGTGTGTGTTTGTGTTGTGCACTTACTTACATGTCATCTCTCCTCGGCGCTGGAACGGAAACTGACAGCCGAGGAGAGATGACATCACATCCTCTGCCTCTGTGTACTATACAGAGGCAGGGGATGTTTGTCAGTGGCTGGGAGCGATCGCGAGGGGGGGGCCACGATCGGATGGTCTCCCCCTCGTCTCTCATCGCTCCCAACCAAATGCCGACCGCAGCTGGCACCGGGGGGGGGTCCGATCGGACCCCCCACCCGCGGGAAGGCAATCACGTTTCAGGTACGTGATTTTGCCTGCCCGTGCCGCTCTGCTCACGTATATAGGCGTGAGGCGGTCGGCAAGTGGTTAAAATGAGCACTTTTGATTTCGAATGTTCGAGTCCCATAGACGTCAATGGGGTTCTAACGTTTGTGCAAATTTTCGGTCCGTTCGCAGGTTCTGGTGCGAACCGAACTGGGGGGTGTTCGGCTCATCCCTACTCACAACAAAAAACCTGACCTTCTCAGGCCAAACGAACTCCCCTACTGCAAGCCTTTATATAAGAGAGGTTGTATTGTTAGCACACTGACACACCCAATAGAAGTACACGCCCACCAGTATCTTTCAATCTTTCTCTTCATGTATGTCTAAAGTGATTGCACCTGATGAGCTGGAACACATAATAGTATTTGCAACTGTTTTAGCCCTTGGCTATGTGCATCCACATAAACAAAGCAACTGTTTTCTAAGCATATGTACCCGTGCAGTGTAAATCCTAAAATTTGAAATGTCCAAGTCCCTGGGCATGATTAGTGCTAATAAACATTAACATCAGTCCCTGGCTGCAATGAGCTTCCAATATAAAGTCCAAAATTAACTTTCTTACATTAGAACCTATTTCGACAGGAGACAAATAAACTGCCAGCATGTCTTTGGATTGTGGTGAGAAACCCACACAGGGAGAACATATAAACTTCAACACAAGGATTAGTAAGTTGGGGAATTGAATCAACATCCCAGGTGCTGCTAGACAGAACTGCTAGACAGAACTGCTACCTACTTAGCCACCAGGCAACCCCACACATGTTCTCTGCATCTCTGTGGTGTGAACCAGCCCTAAGTCCATAGCAATGCTCAGTGTCACAAGCAATATACAATATATTGGCCTAAGTATTGGGATGCCTGCCTTTAAACGCACATGAACTGTAATGGAATCCCAGTATTAGTATTGGGTTCAAAACTCATTTGGCCCACCCTTTGCAGCTATAACAGCTTCAATTCTTCTTGTCCACAAGGTTTAGGAGTGTGTCTATGGGAATGTTTCACCATTCTTCCAAGTGCAGTTGTGAGATCAGGCACTGATGTTGGACGAGAAGGCCTGACCTACAGTCTCCTCTCTAATTCATCCCCAAGGTGTTCTGTTGTGTTGAGGTCAGGACTCTCTGCAGGCCAGTCAAGTTCCTCCACCCCAAAATCACTCATCCATGTCTTTATGGACCTTGCTTTGTGCACTGGTCCAAATGATTTGGTGGAGGGGGATTATGATGTGGGGTTGTTTTTCAGGGGTTGGGCTTGGCCTCTTAGTTCCAGTAAAGGGAACTCTTAAGGCGTCAGCATAACAAGACATTTTGGACAATTTCATGCTCCCAACTTTGTGGGAACAGTTTGGGGAAAGCCCCTTCTTGTTCCAAGATGACTGTACACTAGTGTACAAAGCAAGGTCCATAAAGACATGGATGAGCAAGTTTGGTGTGGAGAAACTTGACTGGCCTGCACAGAGTCCTGGCCTCAACCTGATAGAACACCCTTTGGCTGAATTAGAGTAGAGACTGCAAGCCAGGCCTTCTCATGCAACATCAGTGCCTGGCCTCACAAATGCACTTCCAGAAGAATGATCAAACATTCCCATAGGCACACTAAACCTTGTGGACAGCCTTCCCAGAAGCTGTTCTAGCTGCAAAGGGTGGGCCAAATCAAATTTTAACCCTAAGGACTAAGACTGGGCTGCCATTAAAGTTCATGTGTGTGTAAAGGCACGCGTCCCAATACTTTTGGCTAAATAGTGTATCTGGAAAAGACTTACAATGGTGGTGGGACCCTCCTACACATAAATACTACATTTAGACATAATTATAGGACCTGGGAGATGAGAAAACTTCTCTACATGAAGTAACATGGTTGGGATTTGAACCCAGACCCTCAGGGATACTAAGCAGTAGTTCTAACCTTTAAGCCACAGAGCTGCCACATGTGAGAATTGCCTACACATAAATACACATAAATACTGCATTTCTTTGGACATAGAGGTAATGGAATTACATTACTCAAGAGTTATTCTTCTTGATTTATTTTGTGATATTTGGTGGGTTTTTTTTGTGGGTGAGAGTAGAATATTACCCTCAAATCTTTGGGAATTACATTTTGATTTCTGATGTTGGTACACATATCACATTTTTGGGCTCAAATTATGAATATTTGGAAATAATAAAAAGCACAAAAAATGTGATTCATTTTAAATTTGCATCAGCAATGGTATTGTTTGTGGATTATAAAGACACCTGTGTGAGTTTGGGGTAAATATTGTTGTGAGATTGAGAGTAACAAGTGAAAGTGACAGAAAAATATATTTTACCAAAAAATCAAAACATTCCACATTTTAGTATTCTTAAAATCAAAATATTTTAAGTAGAAGCAACAATGTTGCAAAGGAAAATTTATTTCAGATAAAGATACATTTCATCTCAACATTAAAAGGTTTTTTTTGTGAAAGTTAGAATTGTTCCATCAGAATCAATGACTGAAACTTCATTTGGACTAAAATAGAGCAGATTTTAACTTCCAAAAAATGTTCTCTAATTAGCTCTCATTTTGGTATTTACTATAGCGCCGGCTAAAAAAGACACTTGAGTTAAAATGAGAGATATTTTCAGGTCTGAGCATGCTCAGTTGTGTTGGCACCTAGTTGTCCAAAATGGGGAATTTTTCACTTTTCAGACTTTTAAAGATATTTCAGTGTAAAAATCACTTTTTCACACAGTTTAAAAGCAGATTATCTTTAAATAATATACCACATATTTCAGTAACATTTAGGCAATTATATCATGCTCTAAACAATATTTCCATGTGCAATTCTCCAGGTTTTAGCAGAGTAAGGGTTTGGGCGCTATTTGGTTTCAGGGAACTATAGTAAATTCGATTTTTGAGTATTTTCTCACCAGCGCTATAGCGAATACCGTTTTAGCACGAATTAGCACTAGTAGCGCTATTTTGCGTGAAATTGTCGCAAATTAGCAGCAATTTGCGCGAACTAGCACCGTGGCGCTATAGTAAATGACCCCCATAGTGGAGGAGAGCAAAAAAATCCCAAGAAATTCTTTAAGTATGTAAACAGTATAAAAGGAGGACAGACCATATTGGCCCCATAAAGAATGAGGAAGGACATCTGGTTACAAAGGATGGGGAGATGGCGAAGGTATTAAATTTATTCTTCTCCTCAGTCTTCACGAGGGAATTGAGGGGCTTCAGTAACCAAAACTGCAGTGTTTATCCTCAGAACACATCACAGGAAGCACCTCCATGGTTAACAGAGGACAGAATTAAAATTAGACTTGAGAAACTTAACATTAATAAATCACCGGGACCAGATGGCTTGCACCCGAGGGTACTTAGGGAACTCAGTCAAGCGATTGCCAGACCGTTGTTCCTAATTTTTATAGACAGTCTACTCACTGGAATGGTACCAGCTGATTGGAGAAAGGCCAATGTAGCACCAATATTTAAAAAGGGCCCAAAATACAACCCTGGAAATTACAGACCAGTTAGCCTAACATCAATAGTATGTAAACTCTTGGAGTGGATGATAAGGGACTATATACAAGATTTTAGTAATGAGAACGGTATCATTAGCAGTAATCAGCATGGATTCATGAAGAATCATTCTTGCCAAACCAATCTACTAACCTTCTATGAGGAGGTGAGTTGCCATCTAGATAAAGGAAGGCCCGTAGATGTGGTGTATCTGGATTTTGATAAAAGCATTTGACACAGTTCCCCATAAACGTTTACTGTACAAAATAAGGTCAGTTGGCATGGACCATAGGATGAGTACATGGATTGAAAACTGGCTACAAGGGCAAGTTCAGAGGGTGGTGATAAATGGGGAGTACTCAGAATTGTCAGGGGCGGGTAGTGGGGTCCCCCAGGGTTCTGTGCTGGGACCAATCCTATTTAATTTGTTCATAAATGACCTGGAGGATGGGGTGAACTGTATTTGCAGACGATACTAAGCTAAGCAGGGCAATAACTTCTCCGCAGGATGTGGAAACCTTGCAAAAAGATCTGAACAAATTAATGGGGTGGGCGACTACATGGCAAATGAGGTTCAATGTAGAAAAATGTAAAATAATGCATTTGGGTGGCAAAAATATGATTGCAATATATACACTGGGGGGAGAACCTCTGGGGGAATCTAGGATGGAAAAGGACCTGGGGGTCCTAGTAGATGATAGGATCAGCAATGGCATGCAATGCCAAGCTGCTGCTAACAAAGCAAACAGAATATTGGCATGCATTAAAAAGGGGATCAACTCCAGAGATTAAACGATAATTCTCCCACTCTACAAGACTCTGGTCCGGCCGCACCTAGAGTAGGTTGTCCAGCTCTGGGCACCAGTCCTCAGGAAGGATGTACTGGAATTGGAGTGAGTACAAAGAAGGGCAACAAAGCTAATAAAGGGTCTGGAGGATATTAGTTATGAGGAAAGGTTGCGAGCACTGAACTTATTCTCTCTGGAGAAGAGACGCTTGAGAGGGGATATGTTTTCAATATACAAATACCGTACTGGTGACCCCACAATAGGAATAAAACTTTTTTGCAGAAGAGAGTTTAACAAGACTCGTGGCCACTCATTAAAATTAGAAGAAAAGAGGTTTAACCTTAAACTATGTAGAAGGTTCTTTACTGTAAGAGCAGCAAGGATGTGGAATTCCTTTCCACAGGCTGTGGTCTCAGTGGGGGGGCATCGATAGTTTCAAGAAACTATTAGATAAGCACCTGAATGACCACAACATACAGGGGTATACAATGTAGTACTGACATATAATCGCACACATAGGTTGGACTTGATGGACTTGTGTTTTTTTCAACCTCACCTACTATGTAACTATATGAATGGAGGTGACGAGTGATGGCACATCAGGCACTATGGGTGCAATGGGCATAACTAAGTTGTTTATGGCCCTTAAAGCGGAGGTCCATACAAAAATGGAACCTCCACTTTTCGGAACCCTCCCTCCCTCCGGTGTCACATTTGGCACCTTTCAGGGGGGAGGGGGTGCAGATACCTGTATAAGACAGGTATTTGCACCCACTTGTGGGCATAGACTCCCGTGGGGTCTACGCCACTTCCCATCCCCCCGCGCTGTCTGCTGGGAGACACACGGGTCCCAGAGACAGCAGGGACCGTTCAGATTGTGTAGACTCATGCATGCACAGTAGGGAACCAGGATTCCCTTACTGAAGATGGCAGGGACTGAGGGATGGTTCAGCCTCGGGTGCCGACATCGCAGGTGCCCTAGACAGGTAAGTGTCCATATTTTAAAAGTCAGTAGCTGCAGTATTTGTAGCTGCTGACTTAAAAAAAAAAAAAAATTGGCGTACCTTCACTTTAAGTCCTGTCTCTCTTTTTTTTTTTTTTAATTCCCTGTTTAGGAAAGTGCGCCACCATCAGAGCAATTTCCTCATTTATCAATTCGGTAATCAGACAATGTTATCTTTTACCCATACAAATAAACTGCCTACACTCTTCAGACAGGACTCACGTGAATGACAGGGGCATAGTGTAGCACTGGGGCCCTGGTCTTCCCGACATGCAGGACATAGACAACTAGTTAAGGTACACAAGGAGTCTAAGACAGGAAGGACCCCTATGGGTATTAACTGAGGAGATCACAGAATGCCCACACATATAACAAAAGTGAGGGTCCTTGGGACAGCCAAGAGCTGGTGACACCCCAAACAATTTTCCTGCACAACTCTTCTCCAGACTCACTCAAAACCATACAATACGAGGCCAGACCTATATTAACAAATAGCCACGTAAAACCGGACAAACAGGAAACTCTAGGAGCACATAGCATTGCATGGTGACATACACTTGAAATACACTTGGGGACACACAGATGTATGGCTAGGGACATTAACATACATTAGCCTGAGGCAATGAGCCAAACTTGAAAAATTAGCACTGGCTGGGCGTGTAACTAATTACAATAACAGCAAGGTGGGTGAAGCAGTCTTAAGCACAAGTCTTGTGAGATGACATGTAATGGGATTCACATGTGAATGTTTCTAACAAACCAGGAAAAAAAACAATCTGGTATAAAGTTGTCTATGGAAGCTGTGATTTCCTTTTGTTCTGAAAGCCATGAAACCCAATTATCGAATCTGAGGGATAAAACACTGATAAAATTTAGTGATAAACATTCCTTTTTTCGCCTAGAAACAAAATAAACTACTAGTTATATACCTGTAACAAGTACATTAGCATATGAAAACACAAACATACATTACATTACATTCCATAAAGAAAGCGCTTTTTCTAATATAAAAAAAAATGTTTGACGTCAAACTAATTTTTACCTTGTGGATCTTATGCAGGCATGTACTGGCCATCGGGACTACCGGGAGTTTCCCGATGGGCCGATGGTTCAGTGGGCCTGTTTCAGTGACAGACAGCCTGTCAAAATAATGGATGCGTGGCCCGTGCAGCACAAAAAAGAGCAATCATTTTGAAAAAAAAGCAATATTTATACCCAAAAAATATATAAAAAAACTTTTTTTTCCTCAGTTTAGGCCGATACATATTCTTCTACATATTTTTGCTAAAGAAAATTGAAATAAGCGTTTATTGATTGCTTTGCGCAAAAGTTATAGCGTCTACAAAATAGAGGATAGTTTTATGTCATTCTTAATATTTTTTTTTACTAGTAATGGCGGCGATCAGCGATTTTTATCATGACTGGGACATTATGGCGGACAGATCGGACACTTTTGGCGCTATTTTGGGACCATTCACATTTATACAGCGATCAGTGCGATTGAAAATGCGCTGATTACTGTGTAAAGTTGACTGGCAGTGAAGGGGTTAACCAGGAGGGGGCGCTGCAGGGGTTAAGTGTGTCCTAGGGATGTGTTCTAACTGTGAGGGGGAGGGGCTACATGAGACATGACACTAATCACTGCTCCCGATTACAGGGAGCTGTGATCAGTGTCATTGTCACTAGGTAGAACAGGGAAATGCTTGTTTACATTAGAATTTCCCCGTTCTTCAGCTCCATGAGACGATCGCGGGTATCCCCGTGGACATTGAGTCCACGGGACCTGCGATCACACTCACAGAGTTCGCGCAGGGTCATGCGCGCGCCGCTGGTGGCGTGCATGCAACCACATGGCGGAAAATTCAAAGTGACATACAGGTACGCCCATTTGCGCAGCCGTGCCATTCTGCCGATGTATATGTACATGCAGCGGTCAGTAAGCGGTTAAATCTACTTAAATATACTCTTATGCGATAGAGAAGAAAAGCCATACAGAGATGTGGGTCCCAGTGGTAGTTGCCTTTGTAGCACTAACTCACGGTGGAGCTGCTGATTTAAAGCGGGCTGTTACCATCACCTTTTTACCTGTAATTTCACCGATACCAGACTTAGAGTCAAAGTTGAGCTTATTATCAGACAATGTTGGCACCAGTCACTTTAGTACTTTTCCACTGCTTTAATGGGAGATAACTGGAAGAAGTAGCAGGAAAGAGGTAGAAGAAGAGTTGCAGGGAAGTTTAAATACCTTTTCTCTGTGTAGCACTAAGGAATTGAAATCTCAGGGATGAATGTATCTTCCGTTTAGGATTAAATCTTTGCCCGCCCGGATAGGTTTCTCTCACTAACCTAGCAGCCGGAACGTAGCACGAACAAAAAGTCTCTGCCACAGACTTGAGTAGAACAAAACTGTACGATCATCTGCTACAGAATGTAGTCGTTTTCGATGAACAGCAAACACAGTACCAGAACCTTTAAGCCGACCCGGCAGTACTTGTGCGGTAACTTGACTAAGATGCGTCCTCCAATTGAGTCACCAGGCCCCTCTCCAGACCAGCGCTCCGCATGGTCTCTTCCAAGACAGGTCCTCCCCTGGATTCTTCTCAATTGTCTGGCTTCTTCCCGCAGGACAGACAGCACAGGACCATCCCAGCAGTAGTAGTAGTAGGCCCCAGACAGACTTCTGGGCCTACCTGCATGGCTGCAGCAACGCCTTCCCTCCAGCCCGGAGGGCTGCGAGGTAGGACTGACTAGCACATACCTTCAGGCCAGGAGGGCCACAAGGCAAAAGACGCAAAAACATGGTGTCTGTCCCATAAATACTCTCTCCCAGAATGCAATACGGAGGACCACCTCCGCCGAGTTGTCTCCAGGATAGAAGAGCACTCATACACTTCAGCTTGTTGCTTTCCAACACCGACCCATGGTGACAACGACACCCACAGGCACAATGTGGAACTGCATGCAACACAGCCAAACTGGAACAGAGGCTAATCTAACAATAGATTGAGTCTGAACTATGTACAGAACAGATAACTCACTAAATTTACCTATATGTGGTAGATTAGAAAATCTACCAGCGCTACACCTTATTAACACTTTTTTTCCTTCCCAAAAGGAGTGTAGTACTACTTATTTAAATTTATAAAGTCTTTCCAGAAGACAGGTCTACCAAAGACTGCAGGTCTACCAAAGACCTCTTTAATTTGCAAAATCCTTCAAAAAATAAAAAGGACAGGTCTAACAAAAACCTTTTTATAAATTCTTTATTTTTTCATAGATTTCACATTACAATTCATCACAGTCTTACAGTGTCTTTTTATAACATCCCAAATACTTCAATCCAACTGTGTATCTTATATTACCATTAATTAGCTCTTTAACTCAGTGTGAATTCTCTTTTTCTCCTTTTACCCCCACTCCTGGTCTAATTGTTATCCACCCCCCAACACAACCAGAAAGAAAAAAAACAAAAAAAAAACAAGGGAAGGTAAAGAACTTATAACTCCCCTTCCCTACCTCTCACTCTCCCTCTCCCTCTCCTCCCTTCCGAATACTCTACCCTTCTATTCTCAGATATGGGCCAATTTTTTATGTCATCCTGATCCCTCCCTATAGACCAGATAAGGGGCCCATGTCTTCCGGTATCTCTCATTTTGATCTTTCATCGCCAAAGTAAGATTTTCCATTTGTTGGATTTCTTCAATTCTAGCAAACCACTGTGCTCTAGTTGGAGGGATGTCCCTTTTCCACAGGACAGGAATACTCACCCTAGCTGCTGTAAGAAGATGTCTCAGCAAAGAGTTTTTATATCTTTCTGCTGATATAGCAATGTCCAGTAATAAAAAGGCTGCCGGTCTATCTCCTAGGGAAATTCCTTATTGTTTTAATGGTTTCATCAACCATTTCCCAGAACTCCTTGATTTTTGAACATTCCCAAAAAATGTGCAATATTGTACCCTCTGCTTCATGACATCTCCAGCAGACATCTGAGATTTGGGGATATATCCGATGTAGTACAGTCGGTGTTCTATACCACCTCGAGAGAATTTTGTATCCCCCCTCCTGATATCTGCTTGCTACTGATGCCTTTTGATTAAATAACAAAATCATGTCCCTCTGCTCTTGGAAAAATTACATATCTAAATCTCTCTCCCATGCCTGGAGGAAAGTAAGTTCTTGTGGTGCTTCTAATCCAGTTAGTGTGGTAAAGAAATGGGACAGTGGGTGTCTCATTGACTCCCTCTTCAAGCATGTCTCTTCAAACCCAGTCAGTGTCCTCACTTCTGCATATGTGTTTGACGTAGACCGAATAAAGGCATCTAGTTACATCATCCTAAAAAATCAAATTTAGGTGTTATCTCCCGTTCGATCACTCTTTTTGTCATTAAACGGTTATCCACTGAAAAATGAATGATCCTGCTGATACCTCTAGGTCGTATTGCTCCAAACCTAGGGTCCGTCAGTCCCGGCTGGAACACCGGCGTACCCAGGATTGGAATCAACGGGCTGGGGTGTATCGAGATTTTTTAAAATATCTTTTTAGTCGTTCACAAAGTGGCGCCTATCGTAGGATACAGTACCTGACCGCGAGATTGTGTTTCCAGCGCGATACCATCTCTCGGCGACAGGGTACTGTGAATGTCGCGCTGGCTCGCTCATCAGGAAAGGAAAACTTTGTTTTCCTTCCGCGATGAGTGACAGGCAGCGCTGACAGCTGTCTAGTATGAATCCTGAGGCGGGAACACCGCGCCAAATTTTAAATGAAAAAACCGGCGTGGGTTCCCCCCTCGGAGGCATACCAGGCCCTTAGGTCTGGCATGGATTGTAAGGGGAACCCCCTATGCCGAAAAATCGGCGTGGGGGTCCCCCCCCAAATCCATACCAGACCCTTATCCGAGCATGCAGCCCGGCCGGCCAGGAAAGGGGGTGGGGACGAGCGAGCGCCCCCCCCCTCCTGAGCCGTACCAGGCCGCATGCCCTCAACATGGGGGGGTGGGTGCCTTGGGGGAGGGGGGCGCCCTGCGGCCCCCCCACCCCAAAGCACCTTGTCCCCATGTTGATGAGGACAAGGGCTTCTTCCCGACAACCCTGGCCGTTGGTTGTCGGGGTCTGCGGGCGGGGGGCTTATCGGAATCCGGGAGCCCCCCTTAATAAGGGGGCCCCCAGATCCCGGCCCCCCACCCTGTGTGAATGAGTTTGGGGTACATGGTACCCCTACCCATTCACCTAGGGAAAAGTGTCAATATAAAAAAAAAACACACTACACAAGTTTTAAGAGTAATTTATTAGTCAGCTCCGGGGTCTTCTTCCGACTTCGGGGGGTCTCCTTCCGACTTCTCCCGGTGTTCGGCCTCTTCTCCCGGTGTTCGGCCTCTTCTCCCGGGCCCCGCCACTATCTTCTCCCAGCTCTATTGCCAGCGAGGGGCCCGGTCTGCTGCCGCTGTCATGTCGCCGCTGTCTCGTCGCCGCTGTCTCGTCGCCGCTGTCTCGCCACCGCTGTCTCGTCGCCGCTGTCTTGCCGCCGCTGTCTCTCCACTTCTTCTCTTCTTCCCCGATGTTGACACGACGCTCTCTCCAGCTCGAATGCTGTGTGCGAGCTGCGGAGCCATTTATATAGGCGGTAACCCCGCCCCCTTACGACGTCATGGTCCCAGCATGCGCAGGGACTCTGGGGCCACGCCCCCTTATGACGCCAGAGTCCCTGCGCATGCTGGGACCATGACGTCGTAAGGGGGCGGGGTTACCGCCTATATAAATGGCTCCGCAGCTCGCACACAGAATTCGAGCCGGAGAGAGCGTCGTGTCAACATCGGGGAAGAAGAGAAGAAGCGGAGAGACAGCGGCGGCGAGACAGCGGCGGCGAGACAGCGGCGACGAGACAGCGGCGACGAGACAGCGGCGACGAGACAGCAGCGACAAGACAGCGGCAGCAGACCGGGCCCCTCGCTGGCAATAGAGCTGGAAGAAGATAGCGGCGGGGCCCGGGAGAAGAGGCCGAACACCGGGAGAAGAGGCCGAACACCGGGAAAAGTCGGAAGGAGACCCCCCGAAGTCGGAAGAAGACCCCGGAGCTGACTAATAAATTACTCTTAAAACCTGTGTAGTGTGTTTTTTTTTTATATTGACACTTTTCCCTAGGTGAATGGGTAGGGGTACCATGTACCCCAAACTCATTCACACAGGGTGGGGGGCCGGGATCTGGGGGCCCCCTTATTAAGGGGGGCTCCCGGATTCCGATAAGCCCCCCGCCCGCAGACCCCGACAACCAACGGCCAGGGTTGTCGGGAAGAGGCCCTTGTCCTCATCAACATGGGGACAAGGTGCTTTGGGGTGGGGGGGCCGCAGGGCGCCCCACTCCCCCAAGGCACCCACCCCCCCATGTTGAGGGCATGCGGCCTGGTACGGCTCAGGAGGGGGGGGCGCTCGCTCGTCCCCACCCCCTTTCCTGGCCGGCCGGGCTGCGTGCTCGGATAAGGGTCTGGTATGGATTTGGGGGGGACCCCCACGCCGATTTTTCGGCATAGGGGGTTCCCCTTACAATCCATGCCAGACCTAAGGGCCTGGTATGCCTCCGAGGGGGGAACCCACGCCGTTTTTTTTTCATTTAAAATTTGGCGCGGTGTTCCCGCCTCAGGATTCATACTAGACAGCTGTCAGCGCTGCCTGTCACTCATCGCGGAAGGAAAACAAAGTTTTCCTTTCCCGATGAGTGAGCCATCTTGGCGCTGGCTCCTGCGACGGGGCTCGTAGGTGTCAAATCTCGCTGAGAAGTGCGGCGAGATTGACACAATATCGCGGTCACCTACTGTATTTTCTAACTTCCAATGGCACCTCAGCTTCTGGTATCCATACCAAACCTTCCTATGGAATGTCTATCGTCGCCTGTTCCATTTGTATCCAAGGTTTCTTACTTTAGGCCCCCACCACTCCATTACTCTAGCTAAATGTGAAGCTTCCTGATATCTTATTGGGTTGGAAACCCTATCCCCTTTTCCTTTAGTAAGGGATAATATAGTTCTGCGTACTCTTGCTGGCTTCCCGGCCCAAATTAACCTCAAAAATCTTGATTTGAGATCTCTTAGAAAGCTTGGGGGATCTTAATTGTCAGGGTCTGTATAAGATACAAATCACATCACATTCATCTTGATGATATTTGTTCTCCCAAACCATGTAAAAGTTTCTTTATCCCATCTCAAGAAATCAAGTTTGATCTGTCTTGCCATTGGTGCATAATTAAGCTCGAATAGCTTATTTGAATTCTTCGATATTTTAGTCCCTAAAAAGCTTATATGAGAATCAGTCCATCTAAAATCAAACTGTAGTTATCAAATGTAGAAGGGGCATATTTATTTCTATCCCCATCGCTTCCGATTTCCTGTAGTTTACTTTAAAATTAGATATTTCCCCATATTCACGTAACTCCGACAATAGGGGACGGAAGGGATATAACTGGGGAGGTTATAAAGAAAATTAAATTGTCTGCATATGCCGCAAGTTTCTGTTCTTCTCCCTTTGTTTTTATCCCCTTAATATTCAAATTGCCTGTATTTTTCAAAAAAAAGGTTCTATTGTCAGGATGAAAATCAGGGGTGAAAGTGGGCATCCCTGTCGTGTTCCGTTTTGAATAGAAAAAGGCACCGAGATTCTATCACCTATCTTTACCCTAGCGTTTGGTGTTGAGTATAGATTGGAAAACCAGCTCAGCATCCCATCTCCCAGGCCTATGTGCTGTAATACTGTTTTTATTTTTTCAAATATAAATTTTTTATTAAGGAAACACATATGGAGTACAGAAAGTTTGGAGACATTGCAACTGTCGTTACGACATATATCTGTACAGGATCATACATGGAAGAGAAAGTCTGCAAGTCATGTACTGTACATTCTTATCAAGTAGTTTGAATAAAATTTCTAAAAGTGACAAAATCCTCTCCGTGTTCATTTTTATTTTTTTGACAGCAGTAGCAGTTTTTTGAGAGTAGTAGGAAGTGGGATAGTAAGGAAAAAGAAGGGGTTGGGGATGGAGGGAGGAGAGAAGGAGAAGGCAAGGGGGTGGAGACAGGGCGAGGCAGGAAGTGGACAACACCACTCTAGGCTAAAGGAATGTTATGTTATGTCCCTAGTAGGGATGTCGCTTCATCAGAGTAAATGAAAATATTCCAAAGACTCCAGGTCCTTGTGTATTTCTCTTGCTTGTGTTGCGCGAGAAGGATCAGGTCTTCCATTTTGTTTGTTTCTTCTACTTTTCTTCTACAGCACCCAACAGACGGTGAGCACTGCTGCTTCCAGTAAAGGGGTATACATGCCTTGGCTGCATTTAATAAGTGATGTAACAATGATTTTTTGTAGGATTTAATTGGGATCTTCGATTAGTGTAGTAGCAAGAAAGACGCATCTTCCGGTATTTCATATTCTGTGAATGTTTGTGTAATACGGCAAACTTCTGTCCAGAAATTTGTCAATCTTGGGCAAGACCAGAAAATATGTAACAATGAACTTTTGTCTTCTCCGCACCACCAACAGCGGTCCAAAGAAGTAGAGAAGCATTTGTGTAACCTGGTGGGTGTGAGGTACCATCTGGAGAAGATTTTAAAATTTGTTTCCTGCATTTTGGTGCATAAGGAGGATTTGATGGCAAAGGTAATGATACGTTGTTTCTGTGTTTCTGAGAAATTCTGGTTGAGGTCAGCCTCCCATCTTTCCAAGCACCGTAGGCTTAGTTGCCTAGGGGGCGACTTTAAAAGAGAGTACATTTGTGAGAGAGTCTGTGACATTGGCCCGATCCCCGAGCAGTATTCCTCAAAAGTTGTCAGTGGGCAGGAGAAGGCTTGTGGGTCAGGGATGGAGTGTAGGAAGTGGTGTAATTGTGCCGCCTTCCAAAAGGGAAGGTGGTAGCTACCCGACGCATTAGTCAATTCCGTAAGGGTCGTCCAGCGACGCGCCGTCACAAACTTGGAGGCCTGTTCCCATCCCAGGCCCCTCAAACTTGAGTATTCCGTCTGTTGCAGGCCAGGTGTGAAGTTTGGATGTCTGAGAATTGGAAAAAGTGGTGAAGTCTCTGACGTCAACAGTGGTCGTGTGGCTACGTGAGAGTTGTGTTTTAATGTAGTCCCGATCAATGGGTGGGATTTCAATCTCGGGGGCAAGGATTGTAACACCAGAGTGCACTTTTTAGAGGGATAGTGGTTTAAGATTGTTCTATATGTGTCCAAAGCTTATATGTTTTGTTTCGTCTCCAGTCTAAGATTCTGCCTAAGTGAGTGGCCTGGTAGTATCGTTGGATGTCTGGTACCGCTAGGCCTCCATTCTGTTTGGGTAGCGACACTTGGATTTTGTTCAATCTAGGTTTTTTTGGGCCCAGATGAAGCAGATGAAGAGGGCTTATACTTGTTTGAGGAAAGATGTAGGAATCTGAATGGGAAGGGCATGGAACAGGTAGAGGAATTTGGGAAGGATACACATTTTTATCCTTTAATCACTTGTGCCAGATGTCTAGCAATGTTTTGGTCTTTGTCAGTAGTGGTGGGAAGTTAAGAGCAAATGTGCATGATATGTCTGATGGGATAAGTGTCCCTAGGTATTTGAGGGCTGAATTCGTCCACTTAAAGTGGAATTTCGACTGGATGGTTGAGGCTTTGTCAGCTGGGAATTTTCAGCGCCGCCCGCCTCTCTTCTGATATGATAGCTATAGTCAGTGGGCGGGGCTGAGAATTCCCCTCTGATGTCAGGACTCAGGAGATGTGAGAGGAGAGCAGAGAGAGGCGGGATGGGCCAGGAGTCACATGAGCGGGATGTATTGTACTACTGTGAAATTCAATATGAAGTGACATATTTTTTCTAAAAGCACATACAGTGGGGCACATAATTCATTGTAACACGGCATTTATTAAAAGAAAGTAATTTCAAAAATACGCTCCGAGCGCTTTCATAGGAGGGGCAGGTTATAGTCATGGAGAATTTGTTCCGCTGAGTTAGGCTGTTGGTCCGTAAACAGATCCGAGATCTGTGTGATACTTTGTTTTGAAAGTGGTTTGATTGATAACATGGGGATTTGGGCTTCTAAGATGTCAAGTGGATGCTGGATGTCTATGGCCACTTCCTCAATGTGTTTTAAGGATAAAAGGTATCGCCATGCTTGGATAGACACCCTAATTGGTGGCGAGATATGTTTTATATTCCAATGTTTCCAATTGTCCCCCATGAGAAAGGTTTTTAGTGTTTTAGTTGGGGTTTTCCTTTCCTCTATATCTACCCATATTGGTCTATCGGGACCCTGGAACCAGAGTTTAAGTTGGTCCAATCTGACTGCCCATAAATAGTCATGTAAGTCTGTTAAGCCTGCCCCTCATACTCGTTTATGCGGAGTCAGGTTATATTTGGGACATCTGGCTTTCTTACCATTCCACAGGAATTTCCACATAAGATTGGACATTTTTCTAATATAGTGTTGAGGTATGTGAATTGGTAATGCTCTAAATATGTACAAAATTTGTGGCAGGATTAGCATCTTGAAGGCTGCTAATTTTCCCATCCATGAAAGTTCCTTTTTGGAGATTTTTCAATTGAGCTTCCATTTTGGTCATTAGCGGTTTGATATTGGCATCTGCCAATGTGGTTGTGGTATTTGTTAATGTGACCCCTAGGTATGTTATGCCTATGTAATGCTAGGATAGCCTTCAATATAGGACCCTGAAATACAAACCAAGAGTATAGAAATGCTTTTTGCAATGTATGTTGAATGTGTTCAAGAACACAGAGGCTTAGAATTCATGATTTGGAAAAGTTGACTTTATAATATGACATGTCCCCAAAATCAGTGAAGATTTGGTGTACTTGTTCAAGGGATGTAGGTTGGTCAGTTAGCAACAATATTACATTGTCAGCAAACAGGTTTATAATGTGCTTGTCGGGACCACACTGGAAGCCATTGATGGAGGGGTGGGATCTTATGGCCTCTTCCAAGGGTTCTATCATTAGATTGAAGATAGTAGGTGATAAGGGACACCCTGATGCGTCCCATTGCTAATGTTGAAAGGTAAGGATAGGAAACCTGATGAGTACACCTAAGGTGAAGGACTTGAGTATAATGCTAGGATAGCCTTCAATATAGGACCTTTAAATCCAAACCTAGACATCACCATTTTCATGTATTTCCAGTGTACCCTGTCAAACGCCTTCTCTGCGTCTATAGACAACTGCAGAGAAGGTATTCGACAACACACAGCATGATATATAACATTAACAATTCTCCTAGTCTGTCTCCCCTTCACAAGGCCCAGCTGGTCATGTTGTATGATGGTAGGGATTATGTTCGTTAATCTTCCAGCTAGGAGTTTAGCATAGACTTTAATGTCCGAGTTTAAGAGGGATATTGGTCTAAAATTGACTGGTGTGTTGGGGTCTTTACCCGGTTTGGGCAAAGTTACAATATGAGCTCTCAGCATCTCTTGTGGGAAAGTGGATGATTCCGTCGCTTGTGTAAATACCAATCCTAAGTAAGGTGATAGTATATTTTTGAAGGATTTAAAATATTCATTAGAAAACCCATCAGGACCTGGTGATTTCCCATTGGGCAATGTATCAATGATTTTTGCTATTTCTGTGGTTGTGAAGGGGGCGTTTAGATTTTTTACTTGATTAGAAGTCCGCGCTTAGGAAGGTAATTAGAAGGGCTTAGATTTTTTAAGTCAGTGGCTGAGAGGGAAGGAAGTTTTAAGCTTTGTAGGAATTTTTGTATCTTCTCTGTGGATGGTTGTGGTATGGAGTCATCTTCATGTAGGTTATATAGCGCACTGTAATAGTTTGAAAATTGGTTCACTATATCTTGTGGGTTCGTTATTTTGGAGTTTTGAGTGGGGTGTATTAAGTGTGCTAATTTAGTTTTGGTGCAAGCTGCTTTTAATCGTCTAGCCAGGTATTTACCAGCTCTATTTGCGTAAGCATAGTGATTCATTTTCAGACGTCTAAGGTGTAGGTCAAATTTTTGAGACAGATGTTCTCTAAGATTTTCTCTGAGTTTGGAAAGCATGTTAGTCAGACTCAGCACTATCATGGGAGAGCATTTGTTTTGAGTTTCTACAGTGTATATTTCAGAGATTAATGTGTTAAGTGTGGCAGTGTGTCTTTTTTTCTCTCTTGCCCCTAATTGGATGAGTATGCCCCTTATGGCAGCTTTATGTGTGTTCCATAGAATGTGTGGGTCAGATACTGACGTCTCGTTAGAGAGAAAGAAGTTTTTGAGATGCTGAGAGATGATCGAGTGAGTTTCGGGTTCTTGTAAAAGTCTATTGTTACAGCGCCAGATAGGGGAGGAAGGGTAGACACCTGCTTCATTAAATGACAGTGACATTGCAGCGTGGTCAGACCACGTAATATCATGGATTTGAGCACTTGTTACTTGTTGTAATAGCCATTCGTCTGTCAAAAACATGTTGATACACGAGTAAGTGCTAAAAAAATGATGAATAAAAACCAAGCGCTGATGTGGATAGATATGTGTGATATAAATAAATTGTGCTAAAAAATATATATAAACCAATATAGTTAGTGCTATAATAAAATCAGTAAATTAAAGCTGCTATCAATATAGGGTGATCAGATAACCAAACAAATAATACTAAGTATAAAATTGATGCGCTTTAAATAAATAGTGCCCAATATGCTGCTGCGACTAAGCTTAAATCCAGGAATACAAAATGCATACATGTGAATAAAATAGTCTAATAATCTGTATATTTGAATGCTTCTAATAGACCGGGAGTTTGTGAGTGTATCTCTTGTCCCTGTTTTGCTTGTGCACTATCTAGTAAGTTCACTGCACAATGATCTATTTTTTCTTTGCTTGCTTTGCATAAAACCTCCTGAGAGCCGAATCATTAGCAGTATTATGGCTAAAGTGGGATGCAAGAAAAACTAAATATCCTGATACAAACGATCTAACCCAGTGAGTCAATCAATCTGGATTAAGGGAAGGAACTGTTTAATTATTTTTACTTTTCCCCACTACTTATCTCTATCTGGACATTGTACTCAGAGTGTCATTATTATTTTATTTATATTCACTGTCACATCACCAATTTGAAGATTTATCTTGGCAATTTCAACACATGTATTAGCACCATAATTATGTATCTATTTTATTCACATGTATGCATTTTTTATTCTTGGATTTAAGCTTAGTCGCAACAGCATATTGTGCACTATTTATTTAAAGCGCATCAATTTTATACTTGATACATGAGTAAGAGCAGTGTCTGTGAAAAAAAGTGTAGTCTCTTTCGTTTGCATGAAGGCATCTCCATGCATCAAACAGATCTTCTTTGTGTAAGAGCGTCTGTAGTGATGAGGTTCTTTAGGTTTTCTTGGTGGTGGTGTCCAGAGTCGGGTCAGCGATAAGGTTAAAGTCTCCTCAGAAGAGAATATTGCTGTGTTTCATGGAGATCACTTTTTTGAGTACCTTTCCTATAAAGCGAATTTGGTGAGAGTTCGGGGTGTATAATGAGACCAGTGTATACGGCTTAGAGTTTAAGTCTCCAGTTATGATGATATATTTACCACCATCGTCCATGAAAGCTTCCTTAAGTGTAAATGAGAGGGTGTTTTTTATGGCGAGGAGTACTCCTCCTTTTTTGTAGTGAGGCGCACAGGCCAGGAACATGTTTGGGAAATCTTTGTGTGTGCAAGGCAGGGCCTTGGAGAGTTGAAAGTGGGTCTCCTGCACACAGAGTATGTCCGCTCCTTGAGTGCAGGCTTCTTGCCACATAGAGAAATGTTTGGCGGGGTGGTTAAGACCCCTGGCATTAATTGAGAGGCACTTGATGGTCATAACGTATTCGGGGTAGTATGTTGTAATGCATTGGTGGTGTAGGTACTCACTGCGCTCACATGGTTTCCTGTGGTTTGCCACTTCATGTACGAATAGGAATGGTGGATCCGATTGACCTAGTTCGATAAGCGATGTTCTTGTTGGATGTAGCTGTGTGTATCAAGCAAATAACAAAAAGAACAAAAAACAGGAAGTTAACATAAGAATTGGATCGTACAACTGATCCTTGGGCAGATGTAACTGCGACTGTGCTGGGGTAAAAGGAGAGAAGAAAATTCTTAGCTCCTAGACCGGAGAGTCTGTATTGCTGATTACGTTTACTTGTGAGCTTCACAATTTGGTTTCTTAGTGGAACGCTTGTGGGAAACTATTTTGCCACTCATTTTGGATTGGCGGGGGTCTTGGCGGGGATGCTGGGTGAGAGGCCTGTTCTGGGAGTATGCCCCATTGACATAGTGCAGCAACCCCCTCATCAAGCGCAGTGATTGAAGTTGTGAGCCCATTGTGTGTATTGGACAAAGTTGCAGGCTATTTCCACTTGTGGAGGATTTTATGATTTCTTAATGCTTTAGTGATTGTCGCCAGGTTGCGGAGGCGCTGTAGTGTGTGTCTGAAGAGGTCAGGGAGCAGCCTGATATCGGTGTATTGTGGTGGTATGTTGTCTGGTCTTCTGGATGCTTGAAGGATCTGATCTTTGATATGGTAGTAGTGTACCCATAGCAAGACATCCCTTGAGGTCTCCACAGGGAGAAATGAGGGTTTGGGGATCCGATGGATTCTGTCCACTATAAGATCTTGCGCAGTTAGAGATGGAGCTAACATGGAGAACAGGGTTTGGGCATATTGGAGAAGGAGATTTGGTAACTGACTCTGGAATGTCCCTGATTTTAATATTATGCCTTCCGGATCTGTCCTCTAAATCTGCGATCTTATCTCTCATCCATGCTATATCTTCTCCCTTTGTGGTATGTGCCTCCACTATTGTATTATAGGATGAAGTGTATTCCTTCATTTTGTTTTCAACGTGGTCAACTCTGAGGCTTAGGGTCTGCACCTCCTTTGTACACTTGTTGATGCCTGCTACCATATCAGATTGTAGGGATGAGCGCAGGGATAACAGCATCTCCTTTAACATAGTAACTGATAAAGGGCTATCAGAAGTGGGAAAATCAGCTATGGGGTCTCCCTCCAGCGGCCCCTCCACTTGTCCCCACAGATTTGTGTTGATGCTGGGCGGCTCCCTTACCTCCATGTCTGCTACAGGCTGCGGCCTAGCTGGAGAGTCCTTCCTGGGCCTCGATTTTGCTGGGCTCCTTGTTGAGGGGCTGGATGTCCCGGGGGATGATTCTCTAGGAAGCCTGGTACAGTTTGGGGCTGCGGATGGCTGTCCTGTGCCAGCGGTATGTGCCTTGCCTTGCCTGTGTATTGCCTGTGTATTGTGAGTCCCGGGCGCGCCGCCATTTTGGTGAAGGCCGCGCACGGACATTTTGAAGAAATCCGGCAGCTTCGATGGCTGTTGCGGATTCTTCCTATGCCGTGTCATCCCCGCGGTGATCTGCAGTCCGGCGATGCTTTTCTGAGCGTGGATGTTGTCGGATCCACTCTGGCTGGTTGAAGAGCTCCTGAGCTACACTTCAATTATGGAGCTCGGTAACCACACCCCCTCGCCCTCCATGAATTCTGTCAATTTGTCTAAGGTTTGTGAA
Source organism: Lithobates septentrionalis (assembly GCA_037952835.1). Lineage (NCBI taxonomy): Eukaryota > Metazoa > Chordata > Amphibia > Anura > Ranidae > Lithobates > Lithobates septentrionalis. The sequence goes on along the minus strand of JBBDGP010004519.1, from coordinate 124,833 downwards.
ATTAATTTAGCTTGTTGGTCGTTTGGGGCATATAGTGTCGTTAGAGTAAGTTGTGTTTCACCCGCAAGCCCTTTCAGAAATACAAAATGTCCCCCCTGGGTCTATCATTTTCGCCTGACATTTCCATGGTATTTTAGTGGACAGCAATATGGTGAAGCCCTTGGATTTAGCTTTAGGGTTAGTAGAGTGGTATGTCAGGGGGAAGAATCTACTTTTAAGAATAGGTAGTTTGTCATGTTTAAAGTGGGCCTCCTGAATTAAGGCGACGTCTGCGTGAGCCTTCTTTAGGTCGTTCAAGAGCATACATCTCTTTTCGGGGATGCTCAGGCCTCTAACATTTAGAGACAAAATTTTTATGGAGTCCATTGCCCTGTCTGTAGAGGGGAGTTAAAGATAGGGGTTTGGGGGGATTGAAGAGGTGGAGCAGAGAAGGGGGGAGGAGGGGGGGTAAAGGGGGTAGGTAAGAATTAGGGTAAGAGTAGAAGAGATAAGGTGAGACTGAACTGAGGTGCACCCCACAGGGGTAGAAAAACCTACAAAGTGAGTAGGTTCAGTTAGCTAATGAATAAGGCACTAAAGTGCTAGGACGCTCACCAGAACAAAAGCTGGTATTCGAGCATCAGTCTAGCGAGAGTCCAGCGAGAGTCTCCCCGGCTGCCCCCAGCCACCCTGGGATGAAATACAACAACATACATTAACAACTTTTAACATTAACATGCATGCATATGTTAAGTTTGAAATCAGACAAGAACTACTGTAAACAGTTAAACTATTGCATTACACAGTGTGTGGGGCAAACGAATATTAAACTTCTGAGTTTGACTGACCCCTCTTGCCAACTTCTGGCCCCATGTTTTGGTTTTGCCTCAGGCTTGAGGCACGGGCATGTGATAGCGTCACCCCCCTAGATAGAGGTTGATACTGAGGGCAACGGAGGACTGTAAAGATTGAGCTGCTGGGGGGTATCAACTTTTGAGCTGCTCTTTGGTCCGTGGTGAGGGGGGCTGCACAAAGTCTTCACCCCTAAGTCTCAATGTCATCTGGGCGTATTGAGCTTGAGCACCACTCCCCCAAAAGTGAGGGTTCAGGTGTGGTAGTGACAACACAATGATGTGCGCCTTGCTGATGTCTGTGGGCATAGTGGTTTGCCTCAGCGGGCACTGCTTACATCAGGAAAGGCTCCAGGTGCATTTTTTGTGAACATGAGGGAGGCAGGGATAAATGGTGTCACAAGGGGTGATGAGGATTATGCAGGGGGGGAGGGTTGATGCTAACGTCAGTAGCGTGGTGAGGGGTAGCAGCCTCAGTGAACAAAACTGGGAATTGGGAAGGGACCCCAACAGTCTGTGCAATATGGTATGATGGGGTAGGGTAGTAACCGTTTAATTAAGACTCACGTGACCCTTTCACCGAAGATGGCGTCCGCGCTCTCCTGCTGGGCCTCTGCTTGTGGGGAAATTGGCCGTTCCGGTGGGTTGCGTTGCTTGGGCGGTTAAACTGGCGGGGGGAGGATGACCAGCCAGTCCGGAACTCTCACCAGTTCTGTTTCCAGGAAGGTGAAGAGTACTGGTAGGTCTGTCGGAGCACGCAGAGTAAAGGAGGATGATGTCTTGCAAATTGTGACCGCCAGGGGGTATCCCCAGCGGTAGGTGCAGCCTTTCCTCCTGGCTAGGCCAAGTACTGGCCTCAGTAGAGCTCTCAATTGCAGTGTAGCTCTGGATAAGTCTGGCAATATCTTTATTGTAGCTCCATCAAAACTGACGTCTCCACAATACATCCCGGGGCGATATGGGTCCGAGGGCTTTGGGCCAAGAGTCCTGTGCACACGATCCAGCTACAGGGAGGGGGATGGTTCCCCTAGTATTTCCCGGAAGATGGCAACCACCGTCACCGCCAGGTCCTCCGCGCCCATAGCCTCCGGGAGACCCCACAATCGCAGATTATTGCGGCAGGTGCGGTCCTCCATGTCCTCTAAATTAAGCTGTAGGTCTATGGCTGTGACTGAAGAAGAAGATGAAGAAGAGGAAAAGAAGATGAAGAGAAGAGGGGGAGCCTCCCTCCATGCCATGGATGCAGAGCGGCCCGAGGAGAAGAAGGGAAGAAGACGCCACAGAGGAGATGCTGGACGAGAACACCAGAGGAAGAACCAGAAGAGCCAGAAGAACCAGAAGAAGAAACCGAAGGAAGATAGAAGATAGAAGAAAGAAGAAAGAAGAAGCATTTAAATAAAGGAATTGTCAAAAACTGTTTCTTGTCATTTTTAACATTTTTGACACTTTTTTTGTGAAATGGTAGGGGTACAACCCTTACTATTTCACACAGGGGGGAGGGCCGGGATCTGGGGGTCCCCTTGTTAAAGGGGGCTTCCAGATTCCGTTAAGCCCCCTGCCTGCAGACCCCCACACCCACCGGTCAGGATTGTGGGGATGAGGCCATTGTCCTCATCAACATGGGGACAAGGTGTTTTGGGGGGCTACCCCAAAGCACCCTCCCAATGTTGAGGGCATGTGGCCTGGTACGGTTCCTGTGGCCTGCCAGGTTGCGTGCTCAGATAAGGGTCTGGTATGGATTTTTGAGGAGACCCCACGCTGTTTTTTTTTAAATTTTGGCACGGGGTTCCCCTTAAAATCCATACCAGACCTGAAGGGCCTGGTATGGAATTTAGGGGGACCCCCCACGTCATCACGTCATTTTTTTTTTAAATTTTGGTTCGGGGTTCCCCTGTGGGGAATTCCTATGCTGTTTTTATCAATGAACTTCTATGTGTATTGTCGAACCGGCAATGCATTAATAGCCGCGAGTAGTTTTAAATGACTTTTTTTCCTTTGAAATTTCATTTTGCTGTCAGACTTTTCTAAACACGGGAAACATGTGCCCCTTTACAGGCATACTATAGACACCCCCCAGGTACAAAATTTAAAGGGATATTACACTTTTATTGTTTCACTTTAGGCATTATTAAAATCACTGCTCCCGAAAAAACGGCTGTTTTTAAAACTTTTTTTGCATTGATCAATGTCCCCTGGGGCAGGACCCAGGTCCCCAAAAACTTTTTATGACAATAACTTGCATATAAGCCTTTAAAATTAGCACCTTTGATTATTCATGTTCGTTTCCCATAGACTTTAACGGTGTTCGCGTGTTTGAACAAATTTTTTTCCTGTTCCATGTTCTGGTGCGAACCGAACAGGGGGGTGTTTGGCTCATCCCTAGTCTGGATCTGTAGATGGTGCGAGGAGGGAGAGCAGAGTGGAAGCAGTGCACACTTCCAAAGGCGGCCCACGTGGAGTCTCTGTAATGGTGCCTGGTGGTGTCCTCTGTGTGTCCCAGTGGAATCTCTGAATGGCGCTGGTGAGTAATCAGTTACAGCGGGACGGTGTTTTAGTTCTGGGTCTTTTGCTGTTTGGCATGCCGCTGTTTTTTAGCAGTGTAGTTGGCTGGATACCAGGGTAAGCCGGAGGAAGACAGGAGCTCAGCGAAAAGACGACTTCACCTGGCCAATGCTAAGCCACGCCCCCCTGTAATACTGTTTTTAGAAAAATCCAATCTACCCTGTCAAAGGCTTTTTCATCATAATCAGCAGAAACTATCACCAATGGTTTCTGCTGCCTTTGTGCAAGGTAGATCGTATTCACCACCCTCTGTGTGTTCTCTCTTCCCTCTCTCCCAGGGGTGAATCCTACCTGGTCTGGATGTATTAGGATATGATCTACTAATCTCATGGCTAAAATCTTTGTGAACACTTTTGGATCAACATTCAGCATGAGATAGGATAATAGCTAGGAATATGAGAGGGGTCCTTCCCTTCTTTTGGAATAACTGTTACGTGTGCCAATAACATTTCTGTCGGAATTTGCTTCTCTTCGCGTAATGAATTATAGGCTGCCATGAATCTCAAAAAAAGAAGGAAAGCATTATAGATCTGGGTAAGGAGTTACTTAAGCTACTAGATTGAAAAGTGTATCAAGAATTCAGCTATCTGTATCTACCAAAAAATATAAATGTCTTTATTGAATAATTTAAACAAATAACAATTGAGTATATCGTGCAACAACTTGATTAAAAATCGAAATGGTATGAATGCAATTAGGTCCGCCAGGGCCCAATTGCTTCATGTATGATTATTGACTGGCCAGACAGAAAAAAATGCCCGTACAACACAGTGAACAAAAAACATATAACACTCAACGCTGATCAGCGTCCGGACGCAATAGGATCTTGCTAGTTGTCGCATGGTTGTGGTGCAATTAGTAAAATAATTTGGTGGTTAGTGGGATATTACATCCCGTATAAATCGAATAAACCAGTTAACAAGCAGAAAGATCCTTGGAGATTGGGGAAGTGAATGCGGGGAGAGGGGAACAGTTATTTAATTAGCTGAATAATTGGTGCTGAATGCTGCTGATTGTCTGGACTGTTAGATAACAGTGTTTTACTTGGTGCCAAAAAAGCAGTTGAAGTCCAGATGATGAGCTGTCCCATTGATTAATATCAGGTAAGAGAACATTTCATTGATACAGTGTAACTAATGGTAACAATCCATATAAATGATCCAAGCAACAGTCACTGGTAACATTAGCTTGAAAGGCAAGATGAGCACTTAAATAGGTGAAAGTAAATGTAATAAAGCTTTACCGTTCATGATTCTGCTTGGTTAACACTGTCTCCTCTGGGTACCTGTTGAGGGTGGATCGTTCGTCAAGTTGTCCTTTGGAAGGTTTGTTGGTAAGTGCTGCTGGTAGTTCAGCGTTTAGGACAGGAGGGATAGCGGGAATTTCTTAATAATTAGCTGCATAATCTACCTCCTTCTTGGTCCGGTGTTGTGGAAGCCATCCGCCGCTCACTGTCATGGGATTCCCGGTGACAGATCCCGGTGGCCTGTGTAGTACGTACACTGCCGGTGAATGGTGAGGCGATCTGTCTTTCCGGGTGCCAGGTCAATCAGATGGGGCAGGCTGATAGGGCTTGACGAGCTTGACGAGCGACTGCAACTGTCACCGCATCACTCCTCACACTCAGAGCGTCCGTGACGTGTCGGCGTTGATGACGTCAACGCGTTTCGCTATTGCTTTTAGCGTAGCTTCATCTCGGAGCCAGTTTCTCAGCGAAGGTTTTGTAATATGACAGGGTGTACCCATCTGGGCCTGGTGCTTTTCCCAATTTCAGGAATTTTAATGCCCTCATAAATTCCTCTGTTGTGATTGGTACATCAAGTTCTCTGGCTCAGTCAGCTTTGGCATTTCTGTCTCTTTAATATACTCCCTAGCCCTTCTAAATGGTACAAGCTCTCATAATACTCCTTGAACACCTGAGCGATTTTCTGTGGAGTGTTAACCATTTCACCTCTCTGTGTTTTAATTTGTGTGATGTAATTTCCTGTAGTAGTTTCTATAAGAGCGTTTGCAAGCATTCTCCCTGGTTTATTTCCAAATTCATAGAATATCCGTCTCCCTCGCGTTAATTTAGCTTTTGCCTTATCTATAAGCAGGAGATTCAGTTTTTCAGGTAGATCTGCTAATTCCTGTTCTATTGATTGTGCCTGGGATTTTTTGTGCACAGCTTCCAGTTCCCCAATATTTTTAAGCAGCGAATCAATCTGTCCATTAAGTTTTAATTTCCTTTGTGCCCCCATGGAGATGAACATGCCTCTCATGACGCACTTATGTGCTTCCCTTATACAAAAGGGCGTTGTTTCTCCAGTGTCATTTAATATAAAAAAGGAGTCCAGTTCCTGTTTTAGTTTACTCTCATATTCAGTCTCTTTAAGGAGAGTTTCATTGATCTTCCAATGCCACTCTCTGGGTTCTGCCTCCCCCATTTCTAGCGTACAGCTTGTCGGAGCATGATCTGAAGGGGTAAATGATCCTATCGATGCTTCTATAAGGGATGTAATTATGTTTTGGGAGATCAGAACATATTCAATTTTGGTATATGTTTTATACTTTGCAGAGAAAAATGTATAATTTCTGTCCTGTGCATGAACAGCCCTCCAACTATCTATCAATTGCAGGTCCTGTAAAAGTTTTTTCGCTTTTCACAGTTTGACGTATGATAGATGCGAGGATCCTTTTGATGTGTCCCTCATTGGGTCTAGAGCCATATTAAGGTCGCCACCCAACACTAAAACTCCCTCCCTATGTTGTTGCACTTTCTGCAAGTATAACTCCAAGGAGTTTACTTGATCTTTGTTTGGTTAATAAGTTTCCCAGCGTAACTCTTTGATGCCCCAGGGTTCCTTTCACTATAAGGAGATGTCCTCCCTCGTAGGTGATTACCCCTGATTCCTTCCATAGCATCTGTTTTGATATTCTAATAGAGACCCCACAGGAGTTAGAGGTTTGAGATGTACTATGATACACTGTCGGGAATCTGTGATTTTTGCAACTTGGGATTTTGTCTCTCTTAAAATGTGCTTCCTGTAAGAAAATAATTTGGGATTTAAGTCTTCCTAATTCCGCCATGAGTATTATCCATTTCTCTGGGATATTCAGTCCCTTGACATTATATGATGTAAAGTTTATCCTAGTAATTTCTATAGTTGGCTAGGTTCGAGAGAGACACTTTTGGCGCTATTTTGGGACCATTCACATTTATACAGCGATCAGTGCAATTAAAAATGCACTAATTACTGTGTAAATGTAACTGGCAGTGAAGGGGTTAACCAGGAGGGGGCGCTGCAGGGGTTAAGTGTGTCCTAGGGATGTGTTCTAACTGTGGCAGGGAGGGGCTACATGTGACATGACACTAATCACCACTCCCGATTACAGGGAGCTGTGATCAGTGTCACTAGGCAGAATAGGGAAATGCTTGTTTACATTAGCATTTACCCATTCTTCAGCTCCGTGAGAAGATCACGGGTATCCCCACGGACATCGAGTCCGCAGGACCCGCGATCAAACTCACGGAGCTTGCGGCAGGGTCGTGCACGCGACCACATGGCAGCAAATTTAAAGGGATGTACAGGTACGCCCAATTGCACAGCCGTGCCATTCTGCCGACGTATATGTACATGCAGCGGTTGGCAAGTGGTTAAATCATCTTATACTCTTATGCGATAGAGAAGAAAAGCCATACTGAGATGTGGGTCCCGGTGGTAGTTGCCTTATTAACACTTTTTCTCCTTCCCAAAACGAGTGTAGTACTACTTATTTAAATTTATAAAGTCTTTCCAGAAGACAGGTCTACCAAAGACCGCAGGTCTTCTAAAGACATCTTTAATTTTCAAAACCCTTCAAAAAATAAAAAAGACAGGTCTACCAAAAACCTTTTTAATTTGCACAGTCCTTCAAAAAACACAGGCCTACCAAAGACCATTTTAACACTTATAAGGCATGGTCCGTCTCCTTTCTAATAAATTTACGGGACTAAAGTTTTATCAGAGCCTAGGCAAGAAAACAATTCGTCAATATAGAACAAAAATTTTGCTTACCAAGGGTGATTACTTTATTCCGGACTGAGCCCCAATTTTGAAAGGAATTTTGGTTCTGGACGGTCATACTTGGTTAATTCAGCAAGCCACTTTGGACCCTTGGTACAGGAGACACCCCAAAATACAGGAAGCAAACAAGATGTGTATTCATAGAGTCTCTGTCTTTTAATGAGAGGGGATCATCCAGCGTATATAGGATACATATCAAAGGAAAAAGGGATGGGGGGTGTGCTCTTAGTGACAGGAAGAGAAAGCCTTTTACAGATACCAAAAAACTGGACACCTGGTCATTTAGTCATAAAATGAAGTTGATTTCCTTTTACAGTAGAAGCTAGAACTTTTGTGCAAACCAATCAATATACACTTATTGGGATTTTTTTTACAAAAAAGATGTAGCAGAATACACATTGGTCCAAACCAATGAAGAAATTTGATTTTTTTTTATTGGAAATGTTTTATAGCAGAAAGTAAAAAAGCAAATAATTATGATGTTTCAATTATTAAAACCATAAAGACTAATAGGGATGAGCTTCGAGTTCGAGTCGAACTCATGTTCGACTCGAACATTAGCTGTTCGCAAGTTCGCCGAACACCGAACAATTTGGGGTGTTCGCGGCAAATTCGAATGCCGCGGAACACCCTTTAAAAGTCTATGGGAGAAATCAAAAGTGCTAATTTTAAAGGCTTATATGCAAGTTATTGTCATAAAAAGTGTTTGGGGACCCGGGTCCTGCCCCAGGGGACATGTATCAATGCAAAAAAAAGTTTTAAAAACGGACGTTTTTTCAGGAGCAGTGATTTTAATAATGCTTAAAGTCAAACAATAAAAGTGTAATATCCCTTTAAATTTCGTACCTGGGGGGTGTCTATAGTATGCCTGTAAAGGGGCGCATGTTTCCCGTGTTTAGAACAGTCTGACAGCAAAATGACATTTGGAAGGAAAAAACACATTTAAAACTACCCGCGGCTATTGCATTGCCGACAATACACATAGAAGTTCATTGATAAAAATGGCATGGGAATTCCCCCCAGGGAAACCCCGAACCAAAATTAAAAAAAAAAAAAATGACGTGGGGGGTCCCCCTAAATTCCATACCAGGCCCTTCAGGTCTGGTATGGATATTAAGAGGAACCCCGGCCAAAAAAAAAAAAAAAAAAATGATGTGGGGTTCCCCCTAAATTCCATACCAGACCCTTCAGGTCTGGTATGGATTTTAAGGGGAACCCCGCGCCAAAAAAAAAAAAAAGCGGCGTGGGGTTCCCCCAAAAATCCATACCAGACCCTTATCCGAGCACGCAACCTGGCAGGCCGCAGGAAAAGAGGGGGGGACGAGAGTGCGGCCCCCCCCTCCTGAACCGTACCAGGCCACATGCCCTCAACATTGGGAGGGTGCTTTGGGGTAGCACCCCAAAACACCTTGTCCCCATGTTGATGAGGACAAGGGCCTCATCCCCACAACCGTGGCCGGTGGTTGTGGGGGTCTGCGGGCGGGGGGCTTATCGGAATCTGGAAGCCCCCTTTAACAAGGGGACCCCCAGATCCCGGCCCCCCCTGTGTGAAATGGTAAGGGGGTACTTACCCCTACCATTTCACTAAAAAACTGTCAAAATAGTTAAAAATGACAAGAGACAGTTTTTGACAATTCCTTTATTTAAATGCTTCTTCTATCTTCCTTCATCTTCTTCTGGTTCTTCTGGCTCTTCTGGTTCTTCCTCCGGCGTTCTCGTCCAGCATCTTCTCCGCGGCGTCTTCTATCTTCTTCTCCTCGGGCCGCTCCGCACCCATGGCATTGGGGGGGAGGCTCCCGCTCTTCTCTTCATCTTCTTCTTCATCCTCTTCTCTTCTTCTTCATCTTCATCTTCTCTTCTTTTCTTCTGCGGGCCGCTCCGCATCCATGCATGGAGGGAGGCTCCCACTGTGTGACGGCGTCTCCTCGTCTGACGGTTCTTAAATAACGGGGGGCGGGGCCACCCGGTGACCCCGCCCCCCTCTGACGCACGGGACATGACGGGACTTCCCTGTGGCATTCCCCGTGACGTCACAGGGAAGTCCCGTCAAGTCACCGTGCGTCAGAGGGGGGCGGGGTCACCGGGTGGCCCCGCCCCCCGTTATTTAAGAACCGTCAGATGAGGAGACGCCGTCACACAGCGGGAGCCTCCCTCCATGCATGGATGCGGAGCGGCCCGCAGAAGAAAAGAAGAGAAGATGAAGATGAAGAAGATGAAGAAGAGAAGAGGATGAAGAAGAAGATGAAGAGAAGAGCGGGAGCCTCCCCCCCAATGCCATGGGTGCGGAGCGGCCCGAGGAGAAGAAGATAGAAGACGCCGCGGAGAAGATGCTGGACGAGAACGCCGGAGGAAGAACCAGAAGAGTCAGAAGAACCAGAAGAAGAAGAAGATGAAGGAAGATAGAAGAAGCATTTAAATAAAGGAATTGTCAAAAACTGTCTCGTCATTTTTAACTATTTTGACAGTTTTTTAGTGAAATGGTAGGGGTAAGTACCCCCTTACCATTTCACACAGGGGGGGGCCGGGATCTGGGGGTCCCCTTGTTAAAGGGGGCTTCCAGATTCCGATAAGCCCCCCGCCCGCAGACCTCCACAACCACCGGCCACGGTTGTGGGGATGAGGCCCTTGTCCTCATCAACATGGGGACAAGGTGTTTTGGGGGGCTACCCCAAAGCACCCTCCCAATGTTGAGGGCATGTGGCCTGGTACGGTTCAGGAGGGGGGGGCCGCACTCTCGTCCCCCCCTCTTTTCCTGCGGTCTGCCAGGTTGCGTGCTCGGATAAGGGTCTGGTATGGATTTTTGGGGGGACCCCACGCCGTTTTTTTTTTTTTTTTTTTTGGCGCGGGGTTCCCCTTAAAATCCATACCAGACCTGAAGGGTCTGGTATGGAATTTAGGGGGAACCAAACGTCATTTTTTTTTAAAATTTTGGCCGGGGTTCCCCTTAATATCCATACCAGACCTGAAGGGCCTGGTATGGAATTTAGGGGGACCCCCCCACGTCATTTTTTTTTTTTTAATTTTGGTTCGGGGTTTCCCTGGGGGGAATTCCCATGCCGTTTTTATCAATGAACTTCTATGTGTATTGTCTGCAATGCAATAGCCGCGAGTAGTTTTAAATGAGTTTTTTCCTTCCAAATGTCATTTTGCTGTCAGACTGTTCTAAACACAGGAAACATGCGCCCCTTTACAGGCATACTATAGACACCCCCCAGGTACGAAATTTAAAGGGATATTACACTTTTATTGTTTGACTTTAAGCATTATTAAAATCACTGCTCCTGAAAAAACGGCCGTTTTTAAAACTTTTTTTTGCATTGATCCATGTCCCCTGGGGCAGGACCCAGGTCCCCAAACACTTTTTATGACAATAACTTGCATATAAGCCTTTAAAATTAGCACTTTTGATTATTCATGTTCGTGTCCCATAGACTTTAACGGTGTTCGCGTGTTCGAGCGAACTTTTTTCCTGTTCGCATGTTCTGGTGCGAACCGAACAGGGGGGTGTTCGGCTCATCCCTAAAGACTAATTACAATAATACATCTTTGGAAGTTCCAAAGGGATAAATCCAAAAGAATGATGCATCCTTAAATTAATCTCTCATCAGAATTGTATAGCCAAAGATTAGCAAACCAATGCTATAACAATTATTGAATAACCGCCCTCCAAGCAATATGTAAAATCCACAAAACGGAAAAATGAATACTTACCTTTCCGTAATTTTCCTTTCCTGGTGCCTACCCATGGCAGCATACCAATGGTTGGTTGCTCCGCCCCTGACCAACCCACAAGACCACTTTAACTTTATAAATAAAAGAGTTGTTCCTCCCCGCCGGCATTCTTGTAACTAGATCACAGAATACTAAGTATTATTGAAGGGAGGGTGTATGCTGCCATGGGTAGGCACCAGGAAAGGAAAATTACGGAAAGGTAAGTATTCAATTTTCTGTTTTCCTGGTGCCTCCATGGCAGCATAACAATTGTAAATAACTCGCTTACAGGGAGGGTACTGCAATAAGAAATTTAATGAAAACTACAGCCTTGATATCTGCAAGGTTCTTTCCCCAAATTCCCGGGAAGTAAGAACCACTGGATCTACACTATAGTGAGACATGAAAGTGTTGAAGGACGACCAACTAGCTGCTTGACAAATTGTCTCAGGGGAGACCCGCGCCAATGCTGCCCATGCTGCCCAAGAGGAGGCCATTCCCCGAGTGGAATGCGTGTTGACCGCATCTGGAACTGTTAGACCACTAGCCCGATATGCCCTTTGGATAATTGATCCAGCTTGCCAAGGTCGTCTTGGATGCTGCCATTCCCTTTCTGGCGCCTTTTGGGATAACAAACAGCCTTTGATCTGTTGTGTTAAATTTAGATTTAGTGCCTCAGGGATCTGGCTATATCTAACTCGTGTAATCTTGAGGAGTCTGGGTCTTCCCCAAATGCTAGGAGAACCCATTCCTGGTTAAGATGGTAGAGTGAAGGCACTTTAGGAATGAATTGATGGATGGGTTGCAAAACCACCCTGTCCGGAAAGAAGGTGATGTAAGGTTCCTGTGATTCCAGAGCTTGGATCTCTGATACTCTGCAAGCCAAGGTGATTGCAATCAAGAACACCACTTTCACGGAAATATCCTCTAAGGTGCAATCTTCTGCGGGAGCAAAGGGAGGATTTGATAGGGCATCAAGCACAATCTTCAAGTCCCATTTGGGGTATAATGCTTTCCTGGGAGGTCGCAATCTCAGGACTGCCTTCAAAAAGCGTTCGACCATTGGGTTCAAAGCCCATCGTGTATCTGTTAGGGCTGAAAGGGCCGACACCTGGACCTTAAGTGTGTTTAGGCCTAAACCTAAGTCTAAGCCATTCTGTAGGAAGAGAAGTACATTCTGGACCCCAGGATCCAGGGGATTGAAATGGTTAACCTCTGCCAGTTCTGTAAATTTTCTCCATATTCTGTAATAGGTGGAATTTGTGGAAGACTTTCTTGCCTGTAGAAGTGTTTGAATAACATTATGTGAGCATCCTAAATCATCCAACCTTTTCCACTCAATTTCCATGCCCTCAAGTCTAGGATTTCTGGATGCGGGTGAGAGAAACCGTCTTGAGACAGAAGGTCATTCAGGTGTAGAAGAGGAAGCGGTTTGCACAGGGCGAACTTGACTAGGAGTGTGAACCACGGTCTTTTGGGCCAATACGGGATTACTGCCAAGATTGTGACTTTCTCTGTTGTCAGGCACTGGAGAAACCTCAATATCAGAGGAGTTGGAGGAAACGCATATCCTTTCTGAAATTTCCAAGGCTGGACTAGAGCATCCACTCCCGCTGACCTTGGGGACGGGAATCTTGAGAAGAATAGAGGTGTCTTCGCATTGAGTGGGTAGGCAAATAGGTCTATTTGGGGGGTGCCCCATTGCTGGCATATCCAACCGAAAACCCTGGGATTCAGGGATCACTTGTTGTTGTTGATGAATGATCTTGACAGATGGTCGGCTAATTGGTTCTCGGGCCCTGGGATATATGAGGCCTGCAGGTTGATTAGGTTCCTCTCGGCCCAGGTCAGAATGGGCGTTACTTCGCTGAGTAGGGACCTGCTGTGTGTTCCCCCCTGGTTCTGGACATAGGCCACTGTCGCTTTGTTTTCCATCTGTAGAAGTATGGACTTCCCTCTGAGGTAGGTGGCTAAATGTAGGATTGCCATCCATGCTGCTCTTAGTTCCAGTATGTTCAAGACTACCGCCTCCGAATTGATTTGCCATCTTCCTTGAACTAGTTGACCTTGGAAGTGTGCACACCAGCCCAACTGACTTGCGTCTGACGTAAGAATGGTCCAAGAGATGGGCCCTAGGGAACAGTGAACCTGCAGGTTGGATGGTCTCGTCCACCACCAAAGACTGGATTTCATTGTGGATGTGACTAATATCCTCTGATCCAGGCGATTCCTCCTCCACTGTGACAGAGACCCAAGCTGGAATCCCCGTAGATGCCACCTGGCCCACTTCACCATGGGTATACATGAGGAAAGGGACCCCAGGAGACTCAGACAGTCTGATGTCGACATGGAATGGCTTGCCAGTACTTTCTTTACTTTCCTTATCAGGGCAGGAATCTTTTCTGAAGGAAGTGAAACTGCTCTCTCTGGAGTGTTGAAGAGTGCTCCTAGATATGTCGTCTTCTGTGTAGGTGTGAGCTGACTTTGAGTAATTGATTAGCCACCCGAACCTGCTCAGCGTGTCTAGGACCAGTCGCACATGTATTTCTAGGCTCTTTTTGTGCTGGGATAGAATGAGGATGTCGTCTTAGTGTAGCACCCAAATCCCTTTTTCTTGAAGAGGAGCCAGAATTGCCACTAGTACCTTGGTAAAGGTTCTGGGAGCTGTTGAAATCCCGAACGGAAGGCATTGAAATTGTAAATGTAAGTCGCCTACTTTGAATCGTAGAAAAGGCTGAAACTGCTGCAGGATAGGTATATGGTGATATGCATACTGGAGGTCTATAGAGACCATCCAATCCCCTGGTTGTACTGATAGGATCACTGTATTTAAGGATTCCATTTTGAAATGCTCTATACAGATGTATCTGTTCAACCTCTTCAGGTCCAACACGGGCCTCCAGCCGCCCGATTTCTTTGGGACCAAAAAGACTGGGGAATAAAATCCTGAGCGTTTTTCCAAGTCCGGAACCGGAACTACTGCTTGCTGCCGAATAAGAATTTGCACGTACTGAAGAAGGACCTCTCTCTTTTCTTTGGAGGGCTGGAATTAAAAGGGTGGGGGTCGTTTTCTGAATTTTCAGAAATGCCCCTGAGTGACAGTGCAGACTGCCCATTGATCTGTACAATTCTCCACCCAAACCCGGGCAAATACCCTGACCCGAGCTCCTACTGGAGCGGTTTGGGTGGATAGGGAGTCAAAAAGACTTCTGGCCCTCAACCATGGATGTTGAGGCTTTAGGTTTCCCTGTCTTCAAGAAAGTGGCCTGCGAGCCCTTCCAGCCTCTTCTGTGCTCCCTGCCTGGGCAGTACGTTCTGGAATCTCTTGCTCTCTGCTGACCAGCTGGACATGACACAAATCTTTTTCTCCTGCTTCTGTCCTGGGGAATTAGACAGCTTTTCCCCCCTGTGACTCTGGTAATTGCTGCATCCATTTTGTCGCCGAACAGAGCTTTACCATTGTATGGTATGCAACACCATGATTGTTTTGAAGTTGGGTCGGCCGACCATAGCTTTAGCCCTCCTGGCAGTGATGGAATACAGCATAGCTCTGGAGGAACACTTTAGGACATCAATGGCAGCCTCTGCTATGAAATCCGAGGCCAACTTCAGCTCATCTAGTGCCTTGATGATTTCGTTAGAGCCCACCCCCTGTCTGAGGGCTGTCTCAATATTGTCTGACCATACTCTGGTAGCCTGTGAGATCGAAGTCAGGGCTACCGCTGGCTTGCATGCCCCTCCTGCTGCTTGATAAGATTTTTTTAGATCTGAATTGATCCTTCAGTCAAGGACATCCCTAAAGGAGACCGCGTGTTCTAGAGGCAGTGTTGTATTTCTGGCTAATCTCATAATTGAAGCGTCTACCGTTGGAAGCTGCGCATCCGCTTCAGCAAGTGGGTACAATTTGAGAAAACGATTGTAAGCTAAGGGCCTTTTGTCCACCTTCTTCCATTCATCTGTCACGACTTCCTTTATTTCTTCCATTAAGGGGAAGGCTGATAATTTTTTCTTCAGGTGTGGAAAATATCTCTTTGCTTTAGATGGAGGCTCTGGATCTTTCTTCCATTGGATTGCGTCCTTTACCACATTGCTAAAAGGTTCTACTAGAGCGAAATCAAAGGCTGAAGCATTTTCCTCTCCTATTTCCGTCTCGTCTTCAGAAATAACCTCTGGATCCGGCTGCGGGTTGGGTGTATTTACTGCTGCTTCGTCCGAGGGTGGGGTTACTTGATCTTGGGATAAGGCCAACTCCCGGATAGAGTCTTTGATCAGGTTTTTGATTGATTACATGGATTCTAGTTTATCTCTTTCTTTGTCTCCTCTAGCTTCTAGGAGGCATTGACCACATACCAATTTATCAGGGAGGGCTTGTTTGCCACACACCCAGCATGCTTTATCTCCTGGATACACAGATCTGCGCTGGGAGTCATGTTTACTAGAGGTATGTCGGGGTGATCTGTGACCAAAGCGAGAAGTATGAGCCGAGGATGAGTGAGAATGACCCGAGCTCCTATCCAGAGAATCTCTGTGGGATGACCTGCGGGATGATCCGTGATGCGGGCTACAATAAAAAATTGAAACAAAGAAAGGATGTTTCAATCAGCCCGGGGTGCTCTTTTTTTTTTTGAAAAATAACTTACCTGATTGTTGCAGATCTTATCTAGTGGTATGTTGAGGATATCTAGTGGTATGTTGAGGATCTTTTTGATGCAGCATTATAGTACTAGGGACAGCTGAAAAAAGAACAATTGGTATTTATTATATCTTTTAAAAGTAGGTAAAAAGGATTAAACGAAGAGGGGATTTATTTATTTTTTTAAATATACACATAGGTATATACATCCACATATACACACACATATATATATATATATATATATATATATATATATATATATATATATATATATATATATATATATATATAAATATATACACACACACATGCACACACAAAAACATATTCCCCCTCCCCCTGGTACCTTGGCTGGGCTCCATAGCACAGGGGAGAAAGATAGAAGAGATGGAGAAGACACCTTAGAGATGTCTTCCCTTAAGCAGCTGCTCTTCTACTGAAAGTAAGCTCTCTTTTATACCAGAGAGCGATCTGGGAGTCCCAAGATGGCCGCCGTCGGCTTCACAGCGCTACTGCGCATGCACTGTGACGTCACACCAAGGCCCTGCCCCCCGCCGGGAAAGCAGAGCCGATCGGCGTGCACGAAGCGCTGCACACTCCTGGCTGAGAGGAGAGATACACAGACATATGGGGTACGCTGTGGAGGTAAGCAGGAATCCCCCATGGCATTTGTAACAAAGCACAAGCATTTAAGCATTTAGGCTCCAGTATGCCGAACAAGGGAACATAGAGGAGATAATCTGGCTCCTGTTAACCCATAAAGCCCCAAAAAGATCCATAGAAAAACATGCTCCCATACCTATCTGGCGCCTTTAGCAGCCCAAGCAATGGGACTCCATACAGTAATCCTGCAGTAACGAGGACAGAGAAAAGAATGCTGGCGGGGAGGAACAACTCTTTTATTTATAGAGTTAAAGTGGTCCTGTGGGTTGGTCGGGGGCGGAGCAACCAACCATTGGTATGCTGCCATGGAGGCACCAGGAAAGAATACATAAAGGTAGCCGCTCCCAGAAAAAGTCCAATTAAATGTTGTGTCCAGGCCATAGCAATAGGATAATATATGGGTAAATAAATCACAGATAGGGCATCAACAACATATAAATAGTGCAAAAAATGAATAAAATATCCGTGTGCAGATGAAAGATTCAATCTAAGAACAAAAATACTAATAACGTAGCAAAAGATAATGCAAATAATGCAAATATATAAAATCACTTGATAAAAATAAATACACTGAAATCCTGAAAAATAAAAATTCAAGTGTAAATGAGCAATTTGTGCAAAGTAGCAATACTAAAAAATGTAAAAAAAAAATCCAAGTGCAAATCAGCAATCTATGCAAAGTAGCAATAAAATGTGACAAGAAATAATTGTGCAAAAGCTAAAATAATGCAAATAAACAATCTGTGCAAGTGTAGCAAAGAAACTGCAACAATAAATAAATTGTGCCAAAAATTGTGCAAAAAGCAATAAAGTGCAAAAAAGCAATAATGCAGAAACTAACAGTATATGTGGTGTCCAAGATATTCAATGAAGTGCTCAAGAATTATATATGATGATCATCAGATGAAGATTCGTGAAAAAGAATTAAATACATCCAAAAATTGTGAAAAAAAAAAAGTCCCATACACAGTGCAATCCAATTGTGACAATCTCTTTAAATGTGAAATGCAGTTCATCTAATAATCGAGTGACACCATCCAGCCAATCCCTAGTGTGCGTGGTAATATTTCCCCCAGCCTCTCACCACATGAGAACAATAAGCCTAATGCCGCGTACACACGAGCGGACTTTACGGCGGACTTTGCCCGGCGGATTCTTCAACGTACTTTATGACGGACTTTCTGAATGAACGGACTTGCCTACACACAATCCACCAAAGTCCGTCGAATTCGTACGTGATGACGTACGACCGGACTAAAACAAGGAAGTTCATAGCCAGTAGCCAATAGCTGCCCTAGCGTGGCTTTTTGTCCGTCGAACTAGCATACAGACGGCGGACTTTTCGACCGGACTCGATTTCAACGGATAAATTTTAAACAAGTTTCAAATCTAAGTCCGTCCAACTTTTGAGCAAACAAAGTCCGCTGGAGCCCACACACGATCGAATTGTCCGACGAAATCCAGTCCGCCGAGCAAAGTCCGCCGTAAAGTCCGCTCGTGTGTACGCGGCATTACTGACAGATCCACACTGGCCGATCTGTTCCCGGGCTCCTTCGGTGACACCGCTCCTATGGATCTCTTTTTACTCTGCCAGCTCTATCTTCAGGGCATTTCAGACTCTCAGCCAAATACCGTTCAATATTATAAAAAGGAAAGGGAGGACTCCATGGTGTAGTAATTAGATCAACAAATTTAATGAAAGGTAAAACACTTCGCACCTATTTAATATCATTAACACCCACAAAATGGGATACATTTTTATATGTGGGGACTCCAAGAAGGTCCTCCTTCTATTTCTTGACAAAACCCCTTATGCCGCGTACACACGGCCGGACTTTTCGTCTACAAAAGTCCGACGAACGCCGATGGACTAAAGCTGGCTGGCAATTCGATCGTGTGTGGGCTTCCCCGGAATTTCAGCGGACTTTTTCAGCCTCAAATCCGATGGACTTTAGATTTGAAACATGCTTCAAATCTTTACGTCGTAACTACGACGGACCCCGAAATCCGCTCGTCTGTATGCTAGTCCGACGGACAAAAAAAAGACGCATGCTCAAAAGCAAAAACTAAACGGAAGCACTCGGTCTAGTAAAACTAGTGTTCGTATTGTAGGTAGCACATTCCTCACGCTGCAAAATCTGTGATCGTTGAATGCAGCGCATTTAATGTCTTCTTTACGAATGCTATAAAGAACGAAGATGTTTTGCTGTTCATATTCAAACAGAGTTCTCCCAAACTGATTTCTGGATTCTTTTTCTCTTTGATCTCATGAATGATATGGTATGCTTTTTAAAAACAATGTTTCCATACTAATAATACTTTTTGCACTTTTTTTTTTTTGGTGGAGTCATCTTTTCTTGTAATTTTTATCCAGATATTTATTTTATGATTGTTGTGGAACTTTTTTTCTGTTTATCTATATATTTTTTTATTTTTTTGTGTTTGTAAAGTTACCACAGGGAACCCATTTTTATATTTTTTTGGTTTATTTTTTTGGTGTTTGTAAAGTTACCACAAAGGACCCATTTTTATTTTTATTTTTTTATTTATTTTTTTATGTTTGTAAAGTTACCACAAAGAAGCCTGTATTATTTTTGTTTTTATAGTGATTTTTTATTTTTTGTATATAAAGTTAACCCAAAGAACCGTTTTTGGTTATGTATCTTTTTTTTTTTTTAAGACTTACCACTCGAACATTATTAACATTATTAATGTATTTTTGGTGTGTTTTTGCAAACTCAATGAGATTGTTGTCCCTTGTTAATTTAACATTGTGTCTAAAATCAATGATTTAAAATAAAACACATAAAGTCTTTTCATAAACTCAAAAAAGATCCATTTATTCATGGTCTAAATAAAATAAAGAGGAAGTCAACGCTGGAAAAAGTCTGTGGACAAGAAAATTGGGATCTTGAGGAGTCCATATAAAAGGGAGCACAATCTGGTCCAGGAATCCCAGAGATCAACAGCACCAGCAGATGATATAGATGTCCCCAGACTGTGGTACTACAACAGCCTGCGTCTTCTGTCAGACCAGACTGAACCCAGGCCATCACTTTCTTCTCTTCCCTGCAGCCTTTCCTCCACGCTGCCCTGCAGCCTTCCCTGCAGCCTTCCCTGTAGCCATCTTTGGAGGCTGTGGCTCTGGTGTTTCAGTTGTGGCAGGAGGAGGAGGAGGAGGAGGAGGGGGGCTGCCTCATGTAGTTGGGTGCTTCGTGTTAGCATGCCCTGGAGCCCCTTCTGGATTGTTTCCCCAAATAGTCGCTCACAAATGAGGCGCTGCTAGCAATCCATTTGAAGAAGCCTGCTGGCTAAGTAGCAGCCATAGGACTCTTCTGCTTCGGGGGGGCTCCTTAAAAAACGGGTGGCCTCTTGCATGAGGCGCAGGGATGCCTCCTGTGTGACCGTCCCCTTCCTGGCCCTTTTTTTGGGAAGGCGGAGGGGAGGCACTTGGGATTCGGTCAGGCTCCTACTGGGCCCAGCCACCTCACTTGGCCCAGCCACCTCACTGGGACCAGCCACCTCCTGCCTGACACTGGGCCCAGCCTCCTCCAGGATGATGGTGAATCCGGCCTCCTCCAGGCTGTCCATGGGCCCGGTCTCCTCCTGCCTGCCACTTTTCACACATTCCTCCTGGATGGACTCATCCTGTGTATAAAAAAAGGACATAGTTTTAGTATATTTTTTTGGGTTCATCAATGACACACAATTTGCTTCTCATGACTAGCAAATTCAATGTGAATACATCTCTTTAATAAGAGAGTCTAATCAGACACCCCAATTTTTTGAAGCAGGTGCCAAGCTTATTTAGGCACTACTGTCAATTGATATGTATACACAATTTTGAGGGGAAAATTATTTTAGACAATTATAACATCCAGTTAACATCATTAATATTAGTACAGTAAATATTTGTTAAAATAATTTACCTGACTCCAGATGGTCATATCCGGTTCATCCAGGATGGAAGACCCAGCTTGCTGGGGTGGAGGGAAGGGTGGAGGGAAGGGTGGAAGGAAGGGTTGAAAGTGATGCCCTGGCTTCAGTCTGGTCATCAAGAAAACAGAGTTGATTGTATTTCCACAGCCTGGGTACATAAACATCATCTGCTGATGCTCCTGATCTCATTGATTCCTGGATCTTCTTATGCTCCCTCTTAAACATGTTCCTCAAGACCCCAATTTTCTTGAGCAATGTCCCCATTGTTGCTTCCGGGATGGTCGCCTGGACAAAGGACAGAAGTCTCTCCAGCGTTGACTTCCTCACATGCTTTGAATAATACTGAGGGTGTTTCACCTCCCACAAATTCCTCATCTCTCTATATTTAGAAATAAAAGCAGTAAGGAACTCTGTATCCTTAAATAGGGGATTCATAATGTCTGTAAAAGATAAAGTCACAAGACAAAAAACACTTATTAGGTTTCTGCTAAACCCTCATCATCTTATCCCTATGTAGGCCTCATCAATCTGTCAAGCCATATAGGCCGCTTGCTACAAAGTCTTGACCAAAAGTATAAATTTAAAATTACCTTCGTTTAGTAGCGTCCCGGTCCACTATCACCTACGCACAGAACGTACGTACGACACAATACGTAACAGTGCTTTATACACTGCACATGCGTAATACTACGCCTACTTGGCCCGCCCCTGACGTTCTTTTTGTTTACGCATATAACCTGCCCTTGACTCTACGCACAGAACGTACATACGTACGACACGTGCACAAGGCCCCTCTTTATACACTATGCATGTGTGAAACTCCGCCTGCGTCGCCCGCCCCTGACGTTCAATTTTAACTCATGTTCTCCGCCCCTTAATTCTGCGCACAGAACGTACGTACGACACGTGCACAAGGCCCCTCTTTATACACTACGCATGTGTGAAACTCCGCCTGTGTCGCCCGCCCCTGACGTTCGATTTTAACTCATGTTCTCCGCCCATTTTTATTTACGGCATGTAGTGGGGTGAATAATGGCGGAGACACATCAGGTGTGTACTACCTCAGGTAGCGAAGAAAGCCCGGAGGCCGGAACGTCAAGATCTGTGAGGCCTAGATTTAAGGCCTCCAATATGTCCTTTAAAGAGATGGTGGAAATGGTGGCCATTCTTAAAAAAAAGGACTATGATGGGAAGTATGGGCCGTACGCCCGGCTAAATTTGCGCAAAGCCAAAATAATGGCGAAGGTGGTGAAGACTTTACAGGCTTATTTTGGGGTACAGCGCTCCAAGGATCAAATTAGAAAAAGATGGTCCGACCTCAAACTCAGGGAGCCGGATCAGTACAGACGGATCTGTAAAGTGCTGAAAAAAAGTAAGTACTTGTGTTTTCATCTTGTGTTGATTACCTCGTATACTGCTCCATGTGCTTTTCATTCCCACATGATTTTTTGCATCGTTTGAAACAATCTTTTAATAATGTATATATATATATGTATATATGTATGTATATATATATATATATATATATATATATATATATATATATATATATATATATATATATATATATATCTATATATATATATATATATATATATATATATATATCTATAGATATAGATATAGATATATATATATATATCTATATCTATATCTATATATATATATATATATATAGATATATATATATATATATATATATATATATATATATATATATATAGATATATAGATATATAGATATAGGTAGATATAGATATAGATAGATATAGAAATTTATGTAATTTTTTTTTAATATTTAAATTAATATATATTTTTATATTTAGATTTTGTTTGATATTTAGATTTATATTTAGTTATAGATATAGAGAGAGAGAGATCAAAAGATTTTAAGCTATATTTAGATATTGATATCTAGATATTGAGATATCTATCTATCTCGATATGTCTTTAGAAATTAAAATCTTTAAGTCAACTAGGAACTCTACAAAAACAGACAATTTGTACACCACTTCACTACAAATGTTTGAAGATTACTATGTACTAAAATATCTGTGTGCTAAGTATATTAATTTTTTGCTTCACATAGGGGAAAAATCACTCAGCCAACAAGAAGAACCCAGTCCCCCCCAAACAAAAGAACATACTTGGGAAATCAGCCCAAGCCCCACTGAGGATGTGGAGGAAGGAGAGGTGGGCGACATGGGCACCCCACCAGGTGAGTGTCTGACACACCAGCTTACGGTAATCTATGCATGGCTGCCTTTTATTTTATGTCATTTTTCTACTCTATTTTAGGTGATCTGGTTGTGCTTGAGTCAAGCAACAGCGCCACCCCCGAGGATGTTCATGAAGTATGCGACATGGGCACCCCACCAGGTCAGTGTCTGAGACACCAGCTTTATGGTAAGGTAAACTATGTATGTGTGCATATTTCTAAACACATCTTTTTTTTCATTCCACTTTAGGTCCAAGTGACTATTTCACCACAGATAGTGCCCAACGGCATGCTCAAATAATGGCCTGGAATGGGGAGATCGATCAAATGCGTAATCTGCTGGATTGTTTGCAGCAGGAAATGAAGGACATGATTGATGTTTTGGGTTGAATCTAAATGCCCTTTTTGAAACCCCAAAACATTGATCATGTCCTTCATTTCCTGGTTTGCTGACCCCATTCTGGGCCTTCTCTTTATTATTTTCTGTTAAATGATATGCCTGTTTAACAACATTTAAAAAAGGAGGCCTGTTTTTAGAAATAACAAAAAAAAAAAATCCAAAAAAATCCAAAAAAAAATATAAAAAATGTTTTTTACAAAAAAAATAAAAAAAAATAAAACGGATTTAAAAAAAAAGGCCTGTTTGCTAAAATCAAAATGCCCAACAAATTTTATTTTTGATTATCTAAAAATCTTTAACTATAATTATATTATTCTAAATTTTTTAATATATCATTATATTTTTGGCTAGGAACATTTTATACTAAATGCATAACTGAATGGATACCAAAGATTAAAAACATCTGCTTAGGAATTAAATAAATGTGTGGTTTGTTATTTCAATGCTCAGTATCAGTTTGTTTAAATTGAAAAAAGTTGTTTACAGTGACAATGGAGCTTATTTAGAAATTTACAAGGAAAATACAGTTGGCACTACAACTGCTCGACCATAACCTAGGAGAAAGCCCAAAAGAAAGGCAAGCAATAAATATAATACAAGATTTCATCAAGATTGTTTTTATTTTAAATCTTTAGATATCCTGGCCCATTGCAATGGCCCCCCTACCCATAAAATAATTAACATATTGCTGTCTAACTTGACGGGCACTTTGGGGGGCCAAGCCAGTATGGACAGTATCCAGGCCCATAAGATTGTCACCAATAAGTCCGGCCTCAGGCCCAACTGGCACCATATAATTTGGAGAATGTTTGTGCAAAAAGTTGTGCAGGATGCAGCATGATAAAATGATAAAATTAAGTTTGTATTCCGCCAAATGAATGGAGGTTTGAAACAGGCGGAACCGGCTGGCCAGAATCCCAAACGCATTCTCAACCACTCTTCTAGCTCTGGCCAGCCGGAAATTAAAAACCCTCCTCTCCGGGGTGAGGGTTCTTTGGGGGAATGGCCTTATGAGGTACTTGCTCAGAGCAAAGGCTTCATCGGCAATGAAGACAAAGAGGAGTCCTTCTACGTTATCCGCATCAGGTGGCAATCCCAGGCCACCACTCTGGAGACGCTGGCAGAACTCCGTCTGGGCAAATACTCCTCCATCTGACATCCGGCCATTCTTCCCCACGTCCACATATAGAAATTCATAGTGTGCCGACACCACCGCCATTAAAACAATACTGTGGAACCCCTTATAATTAAAATAGTATGACCCCGAATGGGGTGGTGGCACGATGTGGACATGTTTCCCATCTATAGCCCCTCCACAATTGGGAAAGTCCCAACGGGTGGCAAAATGGGATGCCACAGTCTGCCATTCCTGTGGCGTTGAAGGAAACTGGGGAATCAAACAAGAAAACAAAAATCAGTAATTTTAAATATAACATTGCAAGAAAATTATACAATTAAAAACATTATTGTCCAACATCAGTATAACATTAAATAATTTAAATCTTCTGGAAGAAATAATATGGAAAGGCACACTTATCAGATTGCTCACCCCCCCGATGGAACATTGATTACATTTTAGGGGGTGGTGAAATTCAAAAAAAAATTAATTTTAGGACACGCAGGGATTTATGGACTAAAAAGGCTACAAGACTGTGCAGTTGTCGCACTCTGCAAGTGCAGTTGCTCCTCAGCTTAAAGTAAATGAGGTAAGGTAAAAAGGCTTTCATGTTGCAAGGAGTACACAATAACATGCAAGGGCAATTAATGAAAACACTTTGTGGCTTGCATATGATTTGATGATGGAAATCAGCAGAGCTTCTGCTCATTTACTAAAGCGCTGGAGCAAATGCACTTGTAGAGTGCACATGCATTTTGCAAAGTGCAACATATATTTGCTTTTTAAAAATCAACACCACAGAACATTCTAGCAAATTATTAGGGGGGGGGTTGGAAATCAAGCCAATTATATGCACACTATTTGGATAGAGTTTAGGTGGTGGGGGGGTTGGGAAATCAAGCTAATTGCTAATTATATGCACACTATTTGGATAGAGTTTAGGTGGGGGGAGGGGGGGTTGGGAAATCAAGCTAATTGCTAATTATATGCACACTATCTGGATAGAGTTTAGGTGGGGGGGTTTGGGAAATAAAGCTAATTGCTAATTATATGCACACTATTTGGATAGAGTTTAGGTGGGGGGGTTGGGAAATCAAGCTAATTGCTAATTATATGCACACTATTTGGATAGAGTTTAGGTGGGGGGGGGGATCAAGCTAATTGCTAATTATATGCACACTATTTGGATAGAGTTTAGGGGAAACAAAATACAATGCAGCTGACTAAATACATTCAAACTGAGTAGACTAGGTGGATATGTGCCCAGCATTGTATGCTGGGGAGGTTATTGAAGGCAAATATACATGCATGACAAAAAAGAACAGGAAAAAAATCCAGCATGCGTGAGGAGAAAAAGGGGACATTCACACTATATTGCAATGATGGTAAGTAGTGTTTGAGCTAGGAAATACATTACATTATCAAAGATTAAATAAAAGAACATGTGATGCTAATAAAAGAAAAAAATCTTACCTTAATATAGTCCTTCTGCAGGACCTGGATGATGGCAGAACAGGTCTTGGGGATAATGATCCCCAGAGCCTGGGGGGAGATGCCTGTCGAGAACTTGAGGTCCTGCAGGCTTCTCCCTGTCGCCAAGTACCGCAACGTGGCAACTAGCCTCTGCTCCGGAGTGATGGCTTGCCTCATGCAGGTATCCTGCCTGCTGATATAGGGGGTCAGCAAAGCCACCAAACGGTCAAAAACGGGGTCCGTCATCCGGAGAAAGTTCCTGAAATCCTCAGGATTATTCTCACGGATCTCACGGAGCAATGGCATGTGACAGAACTGGTCACGCTGGAGCAACCAATTCTTGGTCCATGAACTCCTCCTCGCCCTGTTCATGGACTGGTCTTGGTCTGAAGAATAAACGACAGCACCAAACACATACAATGCACGAGCTCGACGAGTACGTACAGGTAACATGGCTTCAAAACGGTCGGCTGGTCAGAACGCACTTAACAGAACGCACTGAAGAACAGCAAGGCCTGTGAAGAGCGACCTGAAAATCAGGAACGAGCGGACAATAAAACAAAGATTTCTCAATGCCAAATGACCAAACACACTGAAAAGCAGATACAAACCTCACAAGCACAGACTGAACAACAGTTAAAACGAACTGAAAAATACGAGTCTCACAAGCGCGAATCGTCTCTCACCAAACTTCTACTAACACGAGATAAACACGAGATTAGCAGAAGGAGCCCAAAGGGTGTCGTACGGGCTATTGAACTTCCGTTTTATAGTCTCGCCGGACTTGGTGTACGTCACCGCGTACTAGGCTGTCGAACTTTTGTGTGGTCGTGTGTAGGAAAGTCCGTTCGTTAGAAAGTCCGCCGCAAGTCCGCCGAAAGTCCACCGGAAGTCTGTCGGACAGGCCGTCGGACTTTTGTAGCTGAAAAGTCCGACCGTGTGTATGCCCCATTATTCCCCACCACGAACACAAGATGCTAGGTCTTTATCTCAACTTCTTTCTAGGCACAATTTGATTGACTCTTGGAGAGAATCTAATCCAGCTAAAAGAAATTATACATATTTTTCTAATCCACATCAAACTTTTAGTTGCATAGACCATATCTTTGTAACAATAGGGATGGTTCCTGAAGTAATTTTATCTAAAATTATCCCTATACCCTGGTCAGATCACAATGCAGTTTATACCTCTGTGGCTTCTACTATACCCAAGGGGCATGACCCTTCATGGTATCTTCCAGATGTGCTACTTAAACACCCCTCCCACTGTTTAACAATCCAACAGGCTTTAAATGACTATGTAGAACATAACACAAGTGACAAAATCTCCTCACTCACAATTTGGGAGGCACACAAACCAGTTCTGAGAGGAATACTTCAGCAACAAGCAGGTATACTCAAACGGGATCGTGTAAAATTGGCTAGACAATTAGAAACTGAATTTAATGCATCATTCGTAGCTTTTCAAAACAATCCTAACCAGAAAGGGAAAATTCGCTCAGAGAAAGCCCGCCTAGAATATAATCTTTTCTTAACTGAATCTGCTGACAAATCCCTCAGGAAAACTAAACATATGTTTTATAAGAATTCCAATAAACCAAGTACTCTCATGGCAAGGGCATTAAAGTCTGTCAACAAATCTTATAAACCTATTAGACTCAAAATAGCAGACAATGTATACACCAGTAATCCTCTTAAAATCATACAGAAATTTAGCTCTCATTTGAAAACTCTATACACAGAGACAAATAAAACTAACATTGAGGAAGCTGATGCCTTATTTTCACGTATCAACAAACCCAAAATGACGGAATCCCAAAAATTGTCAATAGAAAAACTCATAACTAGCGATGAAGTAGCAGAGGCTATTAAAACATTAAAAATAAATAAAAGGCCGGGACCAGACGGATTCACAGCCTTTTATTATTGAACCTTTACAGACATTATCACACCTATGCTTGTTTAATGACCTATTAAATAATAAATAATAAATCCTTTAGACAAGAATCATTATTGGCAATCATCTGCATGATTCCTAAACCTCACTCAGATGATACTCTATGTACAAATTATCGCCCCATATCCATGTTGAACATGGACATTAAAGTGTTGGCAAAAATTCTAGCAGCCCGCCTTAATATGATCATTGGTACCCTCGTACATCCTGACCAAGTAGGCTTCATGCCCTCCCGACAGGCAGGTGACAATATACAAAGAGCAACCCTCTTGGCACACATAGCTAAAAAACGTCACATACCTGTTTGCTTTCTCTCACTTGACATAAAGAAGGCTTTTGATTCTATTGCATGGCCTTACTTGAATTATACCTTGCAGAAATGGGGATTCGGTCCAAATTTTATAAATTGGATTACGGCTCTATATAACAAACCTAAAGCGTATGTCAAATACGCAGGTTATAAATCTGACTTCTCCTAATAGAACCACTCGCACTAGTAATTCGATCTGACCCCACTCTAACAGGGATAGAAATGGGAGGATTTCAACATAAGCTCTGTTTGTTTGCAGACGATATCCTCCTATTTCTTTCATCTCCACAAGTGTCAGGCCCAAACCTAATCCCAATTCTCAATAAATTTGCTAACATTTCTATTTTATACATAAACCCTAAAAAATGTTTAGCATTGAACATATCTCTTTCTAACATTGAACTGACTTCAGCTAAAATTAGTCTTCCTTTCACATGGTCGAAAAGATCAATCCCATACTTAGGCATACATCTTCACGGTTAAAATCTCATTTTATTGATAAAGAAACAGCATGGTATAAAACCAATTGAAAAGAAACTAGAAATACAGACATGAAGCTTCTAACATGTTATACATACAAGATGTAGTAGTGAAAATACAGTAGAAAAACCTCAAGCAGAAGAAGGCATGGAAGGGACGGGGGGAGGGGGAGGGAAGCCCAAGCAGTGCGCTCAAGCACCACTATCTTATCAAGTCATAAGCATTATTAATCTTAGGCCGTCCAAGGTGACTAGATGCCCTCAAACTTTTTGGGGCACTTCCTATTTAAGTACGTCATTTTATACAGTGGGAGAGCTTTGTTAATGGTATCTTCCCATAGCGTCATAGTTGGGGGGAAGCAGACGTCCATCTAAGAAGAATCGTCTTTTTTGCGTAATACAGTAAAAAAACAATAAGAAGTTTAGTATACCTAGGCATCAGGTCATCTCCCAGCACTCTCAGTAATGCCAGCTCCGGAGCCTGTATGAATGATAGCCCAAGACGCTCATTAATAGCCTCAAAGACTGCAGCCCAGAACTTAGTCACCACCGGACAAGTCCAGAACATATGAAGGTATGTCCCTACATCTCTCCTACATTTACCACATAGGGGATCCCTCGAGGGGTACAGTCTGTGCAGTCACTGTGGAGTGTAGTACACTCTGTGAAGAAACTTAGCCTGGATCACCTTGTCTCTGGAAGAAATGACCAACCCAAAACCCTCCTCGAAGCAGTCATTCCACTCCTCTATCTCCAAAGTGGGAATGTCAGCTTTCCATGACTCCCACAGCTTCTCCAAACCAGGAGATTCCAAACTAAGCAATGCCATATAAAGGGAGGAGAGAGGTTTGGAAAGTGACTCATGCGCCAGTAGTTCTTCTATGGGGTCCATGGCCAGGGCAACCGGTCCCATGAACTGTGCACGCACAGCATGGCGCAACTGTTAGTACCTGAAGTACATCCACCCAGGCAGCTTAAACTTGGCAGAAAGGTTTTTGTATGTCAATAAATGCCCTGCAGGCATAATATCCTGAAGGGTCTTTATTCCAAATTTTGCCCAAACCTGTGGATCCGGAATCATACTAAAATGTGGGAAATTAGTGTTACCCCACAGAGGTTGAAATGGTGACCACTGACCGATTTTGAGGAACCTCTTCCTGGCTACCACCCACACCCTAAGTGTCGTCCTAGTTGGGAGCGGGAGATTAGCGTAAGCCCCAGGTCCCCGATACACAAGGTTTGCGAGGTCTCCAAGAGATCCCAGAAGGGCCGCCTCCAGGCACACCGCCGCATTGGCTCTAGAGCAGAGAAACCACCAACGGACCGAGACCAAGATGGCCGCCCAATAATAGACCCGAAAATTAGGCAACGCCAAGCCCCCACACCACGGAGGAAGAGACAGGGTAAAACGCGCCAGCCGAGGGGTAGACCCCTTCCAAATAAAGGATCCAATACAACTGTCCAACTCCTTAAAGAATGTGTTTGGGATCCACACCGGGGAGTTCCTAAACAGATAGTTGAATTTTGGGAGAAAAACCATCTTTATAAGGTTAATGCGCCCTAGCAGGTTAAGCGGAAGGTTACTCCAAGAGGCACAACGAGCTCTAAGTTGTGACAGAACCGGGCGGATATTGAGTTCATGAAACTCCAGGGGATCATGACTTATTCTAATACCAAGATATTTAAAGCTCGAGACCCACTGCAACTGAGTAGGAGCCGCCGTCACCCGCACCAAGGGGTCAAGTAGGCATATATCTTACAGCATCATTAGCAGATCTATTTTCAGTTAATTACCCTCCAATTTTAAAACAATTATCAAACTTAATGAAATCATGGTCTCATCTTCCATTATCGTGTTTCGGAAGAATCAACGCGGTAAAAATGACGATACTACCGAAATTACTGTACTTATTCAGAGTATTACCAATTCCTATTCCAGCTTATCACCTAAGAATATTACAAAGGAAAACATTGTTATACATATGGGGTTCCTCCAAACCACGCATACAACTACATACACTATATCTCCCAAAATTAAATGGAGGCCTAGGTTGCCCTAATTTTGCTTATTACTATAGGGCTGCACACATAGCAAGCCTGGCTAAATATCATGCGTATCAGGAAACTCCTTTATGGGTACATATTGAAGCCACAGAATGCGATCCTATTCCAATATCAAACTTACTATGGATTACTCCAAAAGACCGCATAGACCTAAACATTACATTTCCCTTTGGGATAGATTCAAAAAGAATAACCATTTACAATCATCTCATAACCCGATGTTGTCATTCTATAAAAATCCTGCTTTCTATCCAGCATGGATATTCCCTAATTCCTTTAAAGAATGGGTATCTAGAGACGTACCGTGTATGTATAAATTTGTACATTCCTCATCATTCATCCCTTTTTCAACCCTTTGTGAGAGATATGGTCTGCCGCAGTCGGAATTATTTAGATACTTCCAAATTAAAAATTTCTTTGCACCCTTAGTGTCTAAAACATCCCCATTAACACATATGACTAGTTTTGAAGAAGTTTGTAAAAAAGATCCGCATGCTAGAGGCACAATCTCTACTATATATTCTCACCTGCTGGTTCATTCCAGTAAAGACAAATTATCCTATGTCCAGAAATGGGAAGAGGACCTTGAGCGTACTTTTGATAATTCAGATTGGAAACAAATATGGTCAACAACAAAAACAGCTTCCCCTAATATATTGGCGATTGAGGCTAATTATAAAGTTTTAACACGCTGGTATCTAGCATCTACTAGAGTAGCAAAATATGTGCAAAATTATTCGGCGCAATGTTTTTGGGGTTGTTTGGACCCTGGCACATACCTTCATATCTGGTGGTCGTGTCTATTAGCTCAAATATTCTGGAGGGGAATTTTTAACATTGCAACTGACCTTATTGGGAAAACAATCCCTTTCGATCCAGCAATGGCCCTTCTCAACTTAAAACCTGAATTCATAACGCATACCCAATTCAAATTGTTGGTATATCTCTTCACAGCAGCTAAACAGATTTTTTCAAAATCTTGGAAATCACCAACATTAGATATAAATGAAGCAAAAGCTAAGATGAATTACTATATGACTCATGCCAAGATGATAGATATAGAATTGGACATGATCCCCAGATTTGAGGTAATATGGCAGCCTTGGATTACATATTCCATGCCAACCCTAGACAAGAGTGTTCTACTGCCATGGTAGTTGTGATAACATGATATAGGCTATATTTCAGCCCTAGTTGTTGTGGTGACTTTCGGCCTGACCTCGCGGATTCTTTCCCTTAACCTTCTTCTCTTCTCCCCTTCCTACTATACTTTCTATCCTTTCTTTTCCTTATACTATATTATTCTATGATATTGAAGCTCTAATTGATATTTAAATAATGATCTCAATTATTGTCTAGAAATAGAAATAAAACAAGGCAAACAATGTAGCAGAACTTACATAACTTATTTAATTCTTTTCTTTTGAAATGGACAAAGACTCCAAAGTTCTTTTTCTCTCCTATTTCTTTATTTCCTTTTAAAATATATTGCCTTGTGTTAGAATATATTGTCTTGTTTTACGATATTATTAATGAATTAACTATTCTTTAATTGTAAATGAGACTTTGATCCCTTTTTAAATATAGGCACCACGTTCGCCCTGCGCCAATCCAGTGGTACTATTCCCGTCATTAATGAGTCCCTAAAAATGAATAGCTTAATAGCTCTTCTGAGCTAAAATAACTAAAACAGGCATCTAATGCATAAAAATAGCTGCTGACAGCACAGACACGACATCTAGTGGATGTCTCAAGAAATTGCAGTCCTACTAATTAAAAACGCAAGTTAAAAAGCTCCATTTACTGGGCAAATAAATACTAAAAAATATTTGTGTCAAAATATAATTTAAAAAATGCCATAAAATCTCTGGAGTGTTTATATTAAAAATAGGTACAAATATTTAAGCAATAAGGAGAGTGAATAGAATGGAACTTTTCAGATCAAATGGAAATACTTAATATTAAAAAATAAATTAAGGCAGAGTGAATCAAAGATCAATAGTTAGAAATAAAACAATTCAAATTGAATTCCACATTGTGTCCCAATGGTACTAATGTACAGAGCTCATGTATCCAACGAGATTCTGATTGACTCAGTTTTATAACTTTTATTATCCCCCCTCCAATGGGGTTTATATTTTTCTATCCCCCATACCAATAACGAGGAGGGGTCTCTATTGTGAAACTGGTCATAATGTCTGGACAGACTATGTTTTAGAAAACCGTTCTTTATGTTTTGTGTATGTTCCCTCAGTCTCTTCCAAAGTTTCCTTTTAGTTCTTCCAATGCACTGGATCCGACAAGGACAATTCTAAGAGGTAGACCACCCCTTCTGTTCTACATGATAAAATCTTTAATCTGATATTCTCTGCCAGTGACAGTTGATTTAAAAATGGAAAAAAAAAATGGACTCCATGGCAGCCTACGTATGGGTTAATCCTGCCTCTCATACCTCATAGGACCCCACTCCCATAAATCTTTGCTTCTAGTCAGAGTCAGAGACCGTGTTCCGGGGACGAGACAGGCTGCAAACACAGACAGAGGCACATGAGCTCGCTGCTCGTTGGATTGATACTATTGCTTCTCAAATTTTATGTGAGTACCTGTAATCTATTAATAAAGAGTGTTACTTTTAACTAAAAACTGGATTACACTATTGGCTTCTCTTCTGCTGATTACCCCCTATGAATACAACCCCCCTGCACCACACCTGAGGGAACCCCAACCCAGGATCCAGGACAGAGAGGGACGCGCTGGAACCCATAGGCGGACGCTCTAAAGCAGTTCTCTTGTCACATGCTTTTGCCCTATTACTTGAAGGTAAGGGGCCATTACCCACTTAAGTGGTCCAGCACACGAAGAAAACACTTGATGTGATTTACCCCAGCACCCCAACTGCAACGTGTGCATGCCAGGACGTTGCTGTCACAACCACACATAAGGACTGCTCCTGTGCAGCATATGAATGCGTTTTCTAGCACTTTAATCGCAACGTGTGCATGCTAGCACGTTGTTGTCACCTTTTCAACAAAGACTTTCCTCTTACGCTGTCCATGTAAAATAATATTACTTCTTTTATGTGTAAACAAAAACTGTTCACTTGTTTTTATTTTTATTTTTTTATTTTTTGATGTCAGCATGCACAATATGCACCGTATATAAGAATCATTAGTTACCACTCCTTCAACCTTGATTTGCACCGGCACCTTCTGTTTGCACCATACACCTTGCTGGTTTTAATATAGACGCACGTTTACTATGCACTTTATTCTTCTGTTTAAATTTTAAACCAGCTACTGGTGCTTTGACAACCCCACCACCACGGTTTTGTATTGCAATTATATGGATTTTTTAGGCGATTGAAGTAATATTTTTATTTTCATTTTAATATACCTATGTTATGTTTATGCATTATTGAAGGTATTGAACACTCATAATCGTGTCACCTTTGATATACACAATTTCTTCCACTTTTATGCCATTTCACTTGGTTTACCAAGCGCATTATTGTTTATACACTAGTCTCCATAATAAGGATCAGCGCAGCACCACCCACTTTATACATTTATCTCAAAGGTCAGGTGTTTACCTTATCGGTGTATGCGGCTTTTCCACCCCCAGCCTCTTCCATAACTGATAGCGCGGGAATAACCCCCCCTATTCACTAGACCACCCCTTCTGTTCTACATGATAAAATCTTTAATCTGATATTCTCTGCCAGTGACAGTTGATTTAAAAATGGAAAAAAAAAATGGACTCCATGGCAGCCTACGTATGGGTTAATCCTGCCTCTCATACCTCATAGGACCCCACTCCCATAAATCTTTGCTTCTAGTCAGAGACCGTGTTCCGTAACTTAGCCTACTCCAGCAAATGGGAGGGAACGCCTGCTGCCATGGAGTCCATCAGGAAAGGAAAATTACGGTAAGTATTTGATACAAATTTTCCGTTTTCCTGACAGACTTCATGGCAGCCTACGTATGGGAAATAACTAGCCATACACACCCGGGTGGGTAATTGCTGGATAAAGAAAAAAAGGTTTATTGGCACCATCAACAGATAATACGTGCAAACCAAAGTTAACCAAAGATGCCGGTTCTACACAATAGTGCGTCATAAAAGTGTTAATTGATTATCATGAGACCGCTTTACAGATTACTTCCGGAGACACATGCCGGGATGCTGCCCATGATGTAGAAACGCTCTTGGTAGAATGAGCGGTTACCGCCTCCGGAGGAGCCAAACCCTTAGACCTATACGCCCATTGAATGGCCTGAACGATCTAGAGGAAGCACATGATCCCTTGTTTTTACCATGAAAGAGAACAAACAGATGATCAGACTGGCGAAAGGAAGCTGTGGCTTCTAAGTATTGTTTTAGAACCTCCCCAACATCCAGAGGGTAAACATTAGAGTCCTCCGTAGACCTGAATGTAGGAAGGACAATCTCCTGATTCTCATGGAAGACAGTTGTTACTTTTGGATTTGAACCTAACATGGGAATCAAGACCACTCAATTTGGGAAGAAGGTAAGGAATGGTTCTTTGCATCCTAAGTAACCAATTTCGGACACCCTCTTGGCCGATGTTATGGCCACTAGAAAGACCACTTTGAGAGAAAGCTCTTTAATCGATGATTGATCCATATGTCGTATTTCCTTTCCTGAGAAGGAATCCAAGACAAGAGGAAGATCCCATTTAGAAAATCTTGGTTTTCTCTGAGGCCTAAGCCTTATTGCTCCCCTGAAGAACTGCCTAGTAAGAGGGTGTCTGGCCCATGATACGCCTGTGAAGGCCGAGATTGCAGAAACCTGGACCCGCAAGCAACTAACTGATAAAGACAGATCCAGGCCAGTTTGTAGAAAACCTAGAATGTCCTGAATCTTTGGGTAATTACAGGAACCATTGGTGGAAACCACGTAGTCCGCAAACTTCGTCCAAATCCTTTGATACACTCTGTTGGTGCCCGCTCTTCTGGCATTTAATAATGTAGCAATAGCTGTACTCGGACATCCTAGTGCTTCCAGCCTTCCTCTCTCAACCACCAAGCCATCAGATGGAGATGGGATGGGCATGGGTGAAGAGACGTTCCCTGCAACAGGAGATCTGGTCTGGATGGGAGAGGGACCGGCTCTCGGTAACTGAGCTGAATCAGGAGAGGAAACCATGGCCTGTTGGGCCAAAACGGGACAATTGCCACTACTTTGACATCCTCCCACCTGAGCCTCGATAGAAATCGAAGAATGACTGGAACCGGGGGAAAGGCATAAGCCCTGTGGAATCTCCACTGGTCCGTCAAGGCATCCACTCCGAAGGCCTGGGGACAATGACACCTCGTGTAATATTTCTCCAGCTTGAAGTTGCAAGGGGATGCGAACAGATCTACTTCCGGCATCATCCCTAGAGACAGGACCCAGTTGAAAACTTCGGTGTGGAGGGACCACTCGTTGTTGTCCAGAGTGACTCTTGAAAGGAAGTCCGCATGGACATTCTGAACCCCCGGGAGACAAACAGCCGATAGATTTGTCAAGTTCGTCTGGGCCCAGGACATGATCGGGCTTACTTCCCTCAGTAAAGAGAAACTGCGGGTGCCCCCCTGTCTCTTGTATTGTCTAACCTCAGGAGGACTGAGGCTCCTGATATCAGATGGAGAAAAGCTTGGAGGGCACAGAAGGCAGCTTGAAGCTCCAGGACATTTGAGACTATCCCTTGGGATGGGAAGTCCCATCTGCCTTGGGCTACCTCCATCAGGCAGAGAGCTCCCCAACCTCTGTTGCTTGCATCCGTTGTCACCGTGATCCAGGAGACAGGTGCTATGGAATGGCAATTGAGGAGATTCTTCCATTGCAGCCACCAGGGGAGGCTCTCCCGCATGGAGGTGGTTACCCGTACAAGATGGTCTCGAGACCCTGGATCCCACTGTTGGAGAAACCCCTTCTGAAAGGGACGCATCTTCCTTTGCGCCCACCTCACCATGGGGGCTGTGGCTACCATGGTGCCAATTATCTTTAGACACTGTGAGGCTCTGAGAAGAGATGATGACAATACTAGACAAATTCTCTCCCGAATCACCGGAACTTTATCCAGAGGCAAAGAGATGGTGCTCTCTACCGTGTTGAATTGGGCTCTGAGGAATATTAGAGCCTGTGTCGGAACTAGACTTTTCTCTCTGTTCAACAGCCAACCGAACTCTGTCAGGGTAGAGATGACTTGATCTCGATGTGACAACATCTGTTCCCTGTCTTGTGACAGCAGGAGTAGGTCATCCAAATAATGGTGTAACTGAACACCTCTGACCCAGATTAATGCCACCACAGCAAATAAGAGCTTCGAAAACACTCGAGGCGATGTTGTGAGCCCGAATGGGAGACATGTAAATTGGAGATGCCTCTGGTCTACTGCAAATCGGAGATACCTCTGGAATTCTTTTGCAATTAGCACATGAAAGTAGGCATCTTTCAGGTCTATGGAGACAAGCCAATCTCCTGGTTGTATTGTTTGTCGAATTGTCAGCAGAGTTTCCATCTTGAATTTTTCCTTCTTGATGAAGTTCAGATGTGTCAAGTCAATTACTGGCCTCCAGGAGCCATTCTTTTTGAGGACCATGAAGAGGGGGGAATAAACCCCTAGAAATCTTTCTTCTGATGGAACCTGAATGGCGGCCCCCTGGGCAATCATTAATCTGTATATGATAGAGGAATTTGTTTCTTTTCTTCTGAGTGCGGAAGGACCGTAGGCACAAACTGGTGTATGGGTGGACTGTTGAATACCCAAGTGTGACCTGAGGAGACCGTTTTGACGGTCCAGTAGTCTTGAATCAAGGCTGCCCAGACGTGCTGATAATGGAGTAAACGAGCCCCTACTTGCTCCGTCTGGACAGGCGCCATATCAAAAGGACTTGGAAGCCTCCCGTTCCCCTGATGGGGCTGACTTTGAGGATTTTTTGCCGGAAGGTTGGTCTCTCCTCCAGTTTTTTCTAAACTCACGGCAAGGTCTGTAGTGGCGAGCATCTCTAGTGCGCTCTGGCTCTTGCCTAGGTTGAGTTCTTTGGTTTAGGATACGACGGTCCTGGGGTGAGAACCCTGATTTACCCCCAGTAGCACGGGTAATGGCAGAGTCAAGTTTATTTCCAAAGAGTGAGGAACCCTCAAATGGAATCCTGCACCATGCTTGTTTAGAGGCAGGGTCTGCAACCCATGGGCGTAACCACAGGGCGTGTTTTGCTGTAACTGAAGAGAGCATGACACGTGCCACAAGACAAATAATGTCAATGGATGCTTCCCCCAGGAAGACCGATGCCAGCTTCAGCTCATGTACTGGAGAGCTCTGGAATAAGTCTTCAGACACACTTCCTAAAGCTGCACCCACATCGTCCGTCCAAGACTCCATCACTTTAGACAAAGCTGCAAGGGCCAGGGCTGGTTTACAAGCCATACCCGCTGTGATATAAATACGCTTTAAGTCCGTATCAATCTTCCTCTCCAAACCATCCTTGAAAGAGACAGTATCCTCTAGAGGGAGCGTAACATGTCTCACCAGCCTCATGAGAGCCGCAACAATAAGGAGTGCCGATTCTAGATGTTTTACTTCATCACTCTTGAATGGATACATCTTTGCTATCTTGGAAATTAAAGAGTTTTTCCTTTCAACTTTACCCCATTCATCCGAGATAATTTCGCCAAGTTCACCCAGGAAGGGGAAATTTGGGCGGTCTTTCTTAAGATGTTTAAAGTATTTCCTCTGCTTAGAGGGTGCCTCTACTGGTTCTTCCCATCTCAATGCGTCTTTAACCGCTCTGACCAACTGTGGAACCAGGGAGAAGTCAAAACCTCCACCAGGCTTATTCATCTCTGCCTCGCTGTCCGAGGAACCACTCAAAGAGAGACTATGTTGAGATGGACCCGGAACTTCGGGTTCAGTTTCTTCAACAACTGGAGCTATAACAGAAGGAGGAATTACTGCCCGGTCAAAATCCGTTTTGTTAAGAGATTCTTGGACCACTTTCCTGACCAGAGCTTCTACTTGCTGGTCCCCAGCTCCTCTTTCCTTCGTAGCTTTAGAATAACATAACTCACAGAGGGATTTACTCTCTGGGACTTGAGTTTTACCTCCCCAGCAAGCTTTTTTCTCAGAGCGGCTGGAATGGCGGGGAGAATGAGGTCTGGATCTAGATCTTGACCCCTCTTTGCGGTGTCTGGAGGATGACCTAGTACGTCTAGAACTTGACGTGGACTGGTGATGTTGTGACCTAGACTAGTCTTTCTCTTTGTGTGCCGATAACTGAGGTTCAGACCTAGAAGGGCTGAAGGAAAGATAAGAATACCTTGCTCCTAAATAATACCCCAAACAATACAGGCAGAATGAAAAATAAAAATACTTTCATCCTACCTGCGTTGCAAGGGTTGGCCACTAGTGGGTGGTGACACATCTATGGCAACAGAATCAAGAGACTGAAAACAATTCAATAAAAAACTAATAAATAACAGACTCTTTACTTTCTTTTTTTTTTTTTTTTTTTGAAAGAAAAAGCACAGTTACAAAATAGCACAAAAAAACCCCTACCTTAGCTGTCAGAGGAACGAACACAGGGAAGCCTGCTGCCTGAGCGGTGAGAGCAACCCAAATAACAGCTGTTTCTGACAGCTATTTGAATCTGCCGCCTGATGATGACGTCATTGCGTCCACAGCGTCCCTACGCTGTGACTGATGCCGCTCCATAGCGTTCGCACGCATGCGCGACCGCCGCCATCTCGCCCGGACCGCGCAGGTGCGAACCAAGCCTCGATCGCAATCGAGACTTCGCAGCTGCGCACTCAGAGCGGGAAGCGGCGGACTGGAACACAGATGCGTCCCAGCCGCCATGGCCAAATAAACAACCGGAGCTACGGGGACAAAACGACACACAAAAACAGGCTGCCATGTATAAGAAAACAGTAGGGCATACGTTACCACGGCACAAACGAGATCCGTCATGGGACTGGGAGCTATGAGAGCGCTCACTGCACGACCGGGGTATTGTAAGAGGAGGCCTCCCGCTAATAGCTGGGACGTTTGGCCAGTTTGACGCTTTCCAGCCAATGGCTGGCTAGTAAGATCTTCAAGGCATCGTAATGAACCCCCGTGTCCACCCTGCTAATAGCTGGAGAAGCTGGATTTCAGCAAGACACCGCCATCACCATCAAACACGTGCAAAACCACCAGGACTGGATCAATAAAATTCATAAGGTAAGAAATATACCTTGGTCCTAGGAGGAGGACAAAAAAGGAACACAGTCTCTGACTAGAAGCAAAGATTTATGGGAGTGGGGTCCTATGAGGTATGAGAGGCGAGATTACCCATACGTAGGCTGCCATTGAGTCTGTCAGGAAACATATTTTTTTCTTTTTGCTTTCTTTCGTATGCCTACAGGTATAGCATGTTTTACATGGATAAAACCCCTTACCTTCAAAGAAGGAAAACTTTTTTTGAGCAGGGGGATCCAATACATTCTTTGCAATGAGATCCCTCAGAGTGTGTGCTCTCCAATATATATGAGGTGAGAGGCTGGGGGAAATATTACCACGCACCCTGGAGATTGGCTGGACGGTGTCACTCAATTATTTGATGAACTGCATTTCACATTTAAAGAGATTGTCACAATTGGATTGCACTGTGTATGGGACTTTTTTTTCACAATTTTTGGATGTATTTGATTCTTTTTCACGAATCTTCATCTAATGATCATCATATATAATTCTTGAGCACTTTGTTGAATATCTTGGACACCACATATACTGTTAGTTTCTGTATTATTGCTTTTTTTGCACAATTTTTGGCACAATTTATTTATTGTTGCAGTTTTTTTGCTACACTTGCACAGATTGTTTATTTGCATTTTCCTGGTGCATCATGACAGCATACATATGGGTTGTGACTCCGCCCCCACAACCTGATAGGACTGGTTAACTATAAATCAAAGACAGACCCAGCTCACAGCATTCTCCTTTTTTTCCTCACCTGATCAGGACTGAAATCATGAGTTATCCCTTACCATTTGTCGCCCCAGCCAGGTTCTGCCTCTCCTGGGTGGAAGTCCTTCCTGTACAGTCTCTAAATGAGCCTATATGGTTGGAGCCCCATTCTGGTGGTCTAGGGGGCATATTTCAGCCTCTCCTGGGTGGAAGTCCTTCCTGTACAGTCTCTAAATGAGCTATATGGTTGGAGCCCCATTCTGGTGGTGCAGGCTTCTCAAAGAAAGCTTTAAACAAGCTTTGGCATAAGTGACATCATTTCCTTTGCTTTCCATATGCTTTTTACTTCTTTTCTCTGTGTAATGGGCATTTGCCATTCCCAAGATGGCTGCAGCAGTGCAAGTACACTCTGAGCAGGAGAGGCAGGAATTGATGTGGCCTCTGTGTTTCCTGGCTAGAGCTTTTCCAGGATGGTGATCTTAACATGCTCAGGCACTGATATCATCACTAATGGCAAATGTGAGTTCTAAATGGTTTATGGCAGTTTTGGGCAACAAATGGTGGAGCTCTCTACTCATGCATACTGGATGCTTATGTGGTCATTGTTTGCAGGTATGTTTTCCCTTTTTATGGCATTCACCTGTGTTTTTTCCTATCTCCTTCTCAGTGTTGCTCTAGGATCATTGTGCTCCTTATGGCATTCACCTGGGCTCTTCCTATCCCCTTTTCAAATGCTTGCTCTGGGATCTCTGTGTTGGGCTCAGTTTACTACTAGTGCGACTTGTCACTGCAAAGTCGCATGACAAGCTGCACCACATGATTTCCAATGAGTACCGTTCATAGACCTTAAAAATACACAGGCATTGCTTCAAGTCGCATCAAATTTGTGGTAAAATCATGCGACTTTCAGGTCGCAATAGTGGAGAATTGGCATTATGCTGTTTTTCATTTCAGTCTGCTGCTTTGCTCTGTTTCTATGGGAAACTCTGTCCAGTCAGACCACCCATTGCCTTTAAGTTATAGGGATTAGGTAAGTAGTGAAGATTGAGAAAAAGAGAGCCAATATCTATAGTCCTGTAAGGACTACAAGATGGGGGGAGCCTTCTGACGGTCAAGACAATTCACCATCTAAGAACAGACATCCAGGCGATGTTGAGTAAACTCATCATCTCACCCCTCATTATCATTGCTCCCCATTTACAAACATCATAAGTTACCAGCCCTAATAGGCGCTGCATTTGTTGTGGAAAGTCATTGCCTGCCTTAGCTAGTATGTTAAATCTGCCTGGAACAAGCACTATAAAGCCCTGCAAGGGCCTCAAGGTGAAGAGAGCCTGCTAAAAACAAGGCAACATTGATCAATGTCATCATCTCACCTCTCATTTTATTTGCTCCCCGTTTATAAACACCACAGATTACTAGCCCTAATGGTTGCTGCATTCTTGGTGGAAAGTAATTGCTTGACAATCTACAGTGCATGAATTGCCTAGCACTTCCAACCAGAGCCAGTAGGTGGTGTCCAAATAGGAAAGCTTGCCATGAGAATAAAGCGTTAAAGGGGCCACAAGCTTTGAAGATTGACCAATAGAGACTTTTTTGCAAGGGCAGCTAAGGACACAATTGCCTGGGTTGAAATGGAGGAAACTCTCCACAAGGTTAGAAAGTACTAATTTCCTTCACTGAACAACTCGAAGAGTTTAATCCAGGAAGAATTGAAGGGGTCAGATAAAAATGCCCTTATAAACAGGCTGTCAAAACTGTATACCCTGAAAAAGCTGAAGGTCAACCTGCCGCAGTCTCCTCCGATGATGGATGCATCATGAATGTAGCTGGCAAGACCTGTCACATTCAATGAGGCTCTAGTCCGAAAATTAGATCTAGATCTGAAGTGTTCCTACATTCTGTAGCATCTGCAGGAGCTGGCCCACCAGCAATAACCAGCCCATGTGCTGAGTGAGTCTAATGGGAGTGGTTTCATAATTATCAACCAGCTGCTGCACCTGCAGGACTCTGAGCAAAGTGGCAGGGTCTGCATCCCTTTAGACGTGATTCCCTATTGGGAGTATCTTATCAAAAAGGAAATTTTTATTGCAATGGATGCCAAAAAAATCTGACTTTTATCTCGGTGCAGACTTCTGGGAAAATCAGTGAACCAGTCATACAAGCAGGATGTCAATTTTGTTTGGGAGCCACGCCACACAACTGCACAATTGTCAGTTAAAGCGATGCAGTGCTGAATCGCAAAAAGTGCTCTGGTCTTTGGCCAGCCAAATGGTCAGTGGCTTGAGTGGTTAAATTACCCTGTCTGGATGAAGTGAAGAGACAAGGTGGTAACAGCTTTGTAAGAGCTGAAATTGGCGGCATACTCTGTGGTGGATGTGTCAGATGTCAATTGATGTTTTTCAAGAGCGGTGTTCCCCGCAGTCACAGCAAGGAGTGCATTATGGCTGAAGCCATGGTTGGTGGATCCTGCAAAAAAATAAAAAAATGGTGCAAGACACCAGAACACAGATCCAATCTATTTGGGAGTAGACAGGATACACCCATCTCAAGGGTGACCATTAGCAGGTCAGGGCGAATATCATCTGACAAAAAACAGAATTCAGAAGGTCCAGCATACAGGTGGCGACTCCCAAGTAGATACCAGGAGGCAAAATCCTACGGACCAGGAAAAAGATTAGTAAACAAACTGGAGAAATACCCAATCTTCATTATTGAATCCTTAAAAGTGGTGTTCCACCCAAAAAATAAATAAATGCATGAATGTGCCTAAAAATTAAAAAACTAAAAAAATTGGGAATTTTTTTTTTTTACTCACCTCTAAATGGCTGTTGCTAGGGGGTCCCTCGTAGTCTGCCTCCTTCAGTGCCTGGGCTGGTGACATCACTTCCCCTCGGCACAGGAAGGGTTCAGCTTTGCCCCCTCCCTCTTGTCAATCATCTGGGACACATTACAGATCCCAGATGACTGAGCGGCCAATCACGGCGCACAGCGCAGCCGGGTGCCCACAGTTGCAATGCCGGCACCGCCGAACAGAGAGGGAGATGAGCGGTTCTTCTACCCCCCGCATCGCTGGACCCTGGGACAGGTAAGTGTCTGATTATAAAAAGTCAGCAGCTACAGTATTTGTAGCTGCTTACTTAATTTTTTAAAACAAATGGGAACTCCTCTTTAAAGATCTAAGGCTCCTGTCTTAGGAGAACAGCGGAAGTCCTTTTTAAGGGTGCACTAATCCAGGGGGTGCCTGTGTGAAGCTTATGCACAAACCTAGCTGGATGGAAAACCTTCTGGACCAGTGGGCCATTTCAGCTATATTGGCGTGACATTGGTGGAAGTTTAATGGAGGTCCGCCTTTCTGGCACAATAACTTTTATTGAAAAAGTATAACATGACAAACTCACCCATGCAGGGGCATAATTCAATGAGCATAACGATCATATAACATTGACAGGTTTGAAGTCCACCTTTTAATCTCTTCCAGTCAGCCAGGCTACCAGAGTTGATGGAAAAGTAAAACATTCTGGTCCAGTTTGTAGCTGGATTAAAAAAAAATTGAGCATTCGTGAAGGTTCTAGTTGCCCAGAGGAGATGAGGATTCAGTTCACCTCTGCTCCTAGCAAAAAAAAGAAATAAATGATAAAAACCAGGTAATCTGTGCCCAATTGCTAAAGTTTAAAAAAAAAATTGACAAGCAGCACAGGAAGTTAATCGTGCAAGATGGAAAACCCTCCACTCAATTATATTATTCATAAATCTGGGAGACTGGATTCTCCTGTAGGTTTATCAGACCCCTACTTGTCCCAATTCATCCTCAATTGCTCTACCAGTTTGAGTCCCTCCCCTTTGGTCTGTACATCTCCCCCAGGGAATTCACTTACTGTCTGCAATAGCGATGGGAAAAATTCAGTAGAACTTCCACAAGGGAATTTCTGTCCTCTGATAGAGAAAGCCAAAGGTGCTTTGGGAGTGAAGTCTCTTCCAGCAGAACAGTGCTGGAGTATCCTTGGTTCTTTGTAACTAGGGATGAGCCAAAAACCCTCCCGTTCGGTTCGCACCAGAACATGCGAACCGTTTTTTGGAAGCAGTGATTTTAATAATGCTTAAAGTGAAACAATAAAAGTGTAATATTCCTTTAAATTTC
This sequence comes from Lithobates septentrionalis, assembly GCA_037952835.1. NCBI lineage: Eukaryota > Metazoa > Chordata > Amphibia > Anura > Ranidae > Lithobates > Lithobates septentrionalis. The sequence continues at coordinate 80,338 of JBBDGP010004519.1, read as the reverse complement.
ATACCTGGGGGTGTCTATAGTATGCCTGTAAAGGGGCGCATGTTTACCGTGTTTAGAACAGTATGACAGCAAAATGACATTTCTAAAGGGAAAAAAAAGTCATTTAAAAGGGCTAGAGCTAGTGCCCGCTATAATGAATTGTCGTGAAAAAAAGTCATTTAAAAGTGCTAGAGCTAGTGCCGGCTATAATGAATTGTTGGGAAAAAAAAGTCATTTAAAAGTGCTAGAGCTAGTGCCGGCTATAATGAATTGTTGGGAAAAAAAAGTCATTTAAAAGTGCTAGAGCTAGTGCCGGCTATAATGAATTGTCAGTCTGGCAATACACATAAAAGTTAATTGATAAAAACGGCATGGAATTCCCCACAGGGAACCCCGAACCAAAATTAAAAAAAAAATGTGTGGGGGTCCCCCTAAATTCCATACCAGGCCCTTCAGGTCTGGTATGGATATTAAGGGGAACCCCACGCCAAAATAAAAAAAAAATGGTGTGGGGGTCCCCCTCAAAATCTATACCAGACCTGAATAATCAACAAAAGACACTCACGTGAGTGCAGACAAATAGGCTGCGCACCCCATAAGATGCATAAAAATTGTACGAAGAACCCCCTACCGGGGCTTTAAAGCAGCCAGTAAATACAAGATGAATAATCAAAAAATAATTTTATTGGTACAAAAGGTAGTATGTAACAAATGAATTCTGACCTATGGAGTCAGGACATGAACTGGGGTACAATATACAATAAAAAGTATAACAAACACAGCGGACAGTGCCCGTAATCGGGAACAATGTGGCATACAATGTATTAGGACAACAGGAAAATATTAAATATTAAAATCCTGACGCATTTCGACCCTAACTGGGTCTTCTTCAGAGGATAATTGTCAACTGTGGAAATATAAGCATGTATCAAACAAAATATAAAACTCAACAATAGCAGACTCATATATATAACACAGTACACCTACAAAACTTGCATAATTACCAGTCACAAAAGTCCCGATAATGTTAGGTGTTCATGATGAAAAGGATATGGTCCCTCCTGAGTCTATGCTTCCCCAGTACTGGGTCAACTCCTCATAGAGTGGGTGGTGGGCCAGACATGTCTTGCGAGGAATAATGCATTTATTACCCCCCACAGGGGAGGGAAAAAAGGGAGGAACGGGCAGCGTCCGGCACTCACTGCACCCAAGATGGAGTGACGGTGATACTGCAATCAGATTGAAAGCAAGAAATAATTAATTCTCTTAGAGGAATACAAATTCCCCTAGTTCAGAACAGTTTGCTGGTGTTAGATGTAAGTGTAGGGGCATGCAGGGGACAAAAGTGCAAGGGAAGGAACGGAACGGAAAAAACATGAGGAATGGAGGTGAGGGGAAAGGGAGGGAAAAGAGAGAGGGGGGGGAGGAATGTGAAGAGAGTGAAAGCGAGGAAGGAGGGAAAGGAGCAGACAGGGAAAGATCAGTGGAAGACAGGGAGTGCAGAAATGTGTGACATGAGTGGATGGGTGACATAGTGAGACAAACAAACATTAAGACCCCTTCTGTCCCTACAAGACCATACAGCGGTGGTGGTATTGGAAATAATGATACTAACCATACACCGATGAGCGGAAAGTGTATAAAGTGAAGGAGACCAGCCAAAAGCTGGAAAAGAGAAGGAAGTGTGAAAGTAGTGCAGAGGTGAAGGTGTGAGAGGTTAGAGAGCCTAAAGTAAGGAGAAGAGTGGAAAGGCACAAAGTGAAAATGAAGCCCTAAAACCATATTTCAACCCACACAGGAGTATACAAAACCAAAAATTGCATGCTATGTGAACACCAAGATAAAGGGGTGCATGAGGTGATGGCAGTGATTATTACCTAATACTGAAGACTGGAAGAGCTTAGATTAATTAGCCCAGGTTCTGAAAAGTATAATGTCAGCATCAGACAATATTGCAGGGAAGTACTCTATGGCAGTGGTGTAAACCACACATGAAGGAAAGCAATTCCAAACATTTTAAGAGCACTTACCATTCAATGAGACCGGTGGTTGCATACAGGCATTTCACAAGGTAAGGAGAGGATCAGTGAGCCTCCCATGTAGCTAGGTCCTTTTTAAAAGGAGGTGCTGATTGACTACAAACCCCTTCAGGTGCGGGTGCACGTCTAATCCCCTCCTCCCTCCCCCTCCAATGGGGAGGAGTGGCACACAGGTGCGCTTATCGCATGACCCCCCCGGCATTCCGGAAGAGAACAAACCCCCAGGACCCCCGTCGCTTCCGCCGCAACTGCGCAGACGCCGTGGCGTCACGTGCACGTGCCAGAAGTCGTGCGCGCATGCGCACGGAGTCCGGAAGGGATCCGGGATGCCGCTGGCAGGCAAGAGGCATCCAATGCAAGGTTCTGACACCTAGTGGACTCATTTAGGAGACGCAAGGCCCAAGCGTCTCCCCTCTTGTCCTGCCAGGAAGGCATGTGTGGCACAGCCCCTCCCCCCACCAGAAGAGCATAACCAGCCAGGGGGAGACACATACATAAACACAGGGGGAAAAGGCAGGATCATGAGAAATGAACAAATAGTATTGTAAACCGCACCTAACATCCTTAAACGCTGGCTGGGAATATTGTGTGAAGTATAAAAAGTCCTTTGTTGACCATGATTATATACACTGTACTGTACAATGTCACCGTCACGTGCAAAATACTTGTATGAATACAATAACATAATACATACAAAATGCAAAGTACAAAATAAACAATACTTAATAGACAAGTGTACATAATAAAGAGAGATAAAATAAAATCAGAAAAACTGTGAGCTATTTTTCAAGGCTATATCATACTGAGAATGGAAAAATTAGAAAAAGACAAATAACTGCTTATTATGTATTGTGCTTTCAACATAATCAATTTACTAGTCATGGGGTAGCCTAAGCAGGGCTAAACCATGAAATGGGAAACATAGTTACCTTTATTAGGGGTATTACTACCAGGACTAGAGGGGGAAATAAGGGGAGGAAAAGAGGGGAGGGGAGAAGGGGGGGAGGGAAAAGGAAAGGGGGGGGAGAAAAAGGGGGGGAGAGAATATGTGTGGTAACACTGTGATCCTGGACAAACAGGAGGTTTAGAGTGGGGAATTCCCCCCAATTTGTTCATTGTGTCTTACCAGAGGAAAACCCCTGGAGGAAAGGGGCGAACGAGATAGATTCGTTCAGGCCTGGTGGAGAGGTGGCCTGTAGTTGGAATATCCATCTCTGCTCTTTTTTGTAGCAGAGCCTTATTCCAATTGCCACCTCTAGTAGGAATGTGCATCCTACAAAGGGCCACAAACGTAACTCTTGGGGCCCTATAATTGTGTATTGAGATTACATGCCCCCCACCTGAGGGTCTGGTATGGATTTTAAGAGGAACCCTGCGCCAACATTTAAAAAAAAATGGCTTGGGGTCCCCCCAAAAATCCATACCAGACCCTTATCCGAGCACGCAATTTGGCAGGCCGCAGGAAAAGAGGGGGTTACGTAACCGGGTGACTCCGCCCCCCTCTGACAACATGGGGAAAGCCTCAGGGAAGTCCCCCGTGCATCAGAAGAGGGCGGGGTCACCGGGTGGCCCCACCCTCCGTTTATATAAGAAGTGTCAGAAGAACCAAAGCATCACACAGCGGAAGACTCCCACTGAGGCGGATCGTGCGGATGGAGAGGAGAAGAAGCCAGAGGAAGATGCAGGACGAGAAGAGCAGATGGAGGAAGAATAACACAGAAGGAAGATCAGAAGAAAGAAGATGGAAGAAGAAGCGGAAAGAAGAAGAAATTAATAAAGGACTTGTCAAAAACCGTCTCTTGTGTTTTTAACCTTTTTGAAACTTTTTTTGTGAAAAGGTAGGGGTACATCTGTACCCCATTACCAATTCACACAGGTGGGGGCCAGGATCTGGGGGTCCCCTTGTTTAAGGGGGCTTCCAGATTCTGATAAGCCTCTCGCCTGCAGACCCCCACAACCACCAGGCAAGGGTTGTGGGGATGAGGCCCTTCTCCCCATCAACATGGGGACAAGGTGCTTTGCGGGGCTACCCCAAAGCACCCTCCCAATGTTGAGGGCATGTGGCCTGGTATGGTTCAGGGGGTGCTCTCTCATCCCCCCTCTTTTCCTGCGGCCTGCCAGGTTGCATGCTCGGATGAGGGTCTGGTATGGATTTTTCGGGAGACCCCACACCATTTTTTTTTTAATTTTGGCGCAGGGTTCCCCTTAAAATCCATACCAGACCTTTGAGGGGGGCCCGCACGCCATTTTTTTTTAAATTTTGGTTCGGGGTTCCCCTGTGGGGAAATTCCATGCCATTTTTGTCAATGAACTTTTATGTGTATTGCCGGACCGACAATTCATTATAGCCGACACTAGCTCTAGCACTTTTTTAAATGACTTTTTTTCCCTTTAGAAATGTAATTTTGCTGTCAGACTGTTCTAAACATGGTAAACATGCACCCCTTTACAGGCATACTATAGACCCGCCCCAGGTATGAAATTTAAAGGAATATTACACTTTTATTGTTTCACTTTAAGCATTATTAAAATCACTGCTCCCGAAAAAATGGCAGTTTTTAAAACTTTTTTTTTGCATTGATACATGTGTCCTGGGGCAGGACCCAGGTCCCTAAACACTTTTTATGACAATACCATGCATATTAGCCTTAAAAATGAGCACTTTTGATTTCTCCCATAGACTTTTTAAAGAGTGTTCCGCGGCTTTTGAATTTGCCGCGAACATCCCAAATTGTTCGCTGATCAGCGAACAGGCGAACAGCCAGTGTTCGAGTCGATCTCATGTTCGACCCAAACATAAAGCCCATCCCTATTCGTAACTGACCAATTGTTTTCAGATGGAACATTATCACATCAGACCCCAGCTAGAAAGGTTGGGGGATGCATTTCAAAGAGCAGGCTGCTTAAGGTCATGGGATGTTAAGCTTATGAGGAATAGTATTATTAATAGTACGAATAGTACGAGTAGTGTTCAAAGCACTTCTGTCATTCACTCCTTTTAGCAAACGGAGCAAGATTTGTACTGTGCCTAGACAGCAGTGGAAGGGTAGAATTCTTAGGCTGTCAGTGGAGCTTCCTGTATCAATAATTGCAAATATACCATTTTGGCTTAGGAGGCTCTTGTGTCTCTCTCTCTCCTACCCTTAAGCATTAAATCACCACTGCCCCTTCCAGTGATGACGGATTCGCTCTCTCATGGACAGTTTCGCCATCCAGCTCCAAGAGACTACTTTTGATGGCATGGAAATTGAGAGGCAGTGGCTACCAAGTCAAGCATGCTCGGTGCAGGTAGTGCCTACTTTGTGTCAAACCAGAGAGGTCTTCATGAATAAGATTTACCAAAGAATATGGGAAAATGATGCAGATCTCACACAGCAAAAGCCTGGAGTCCTTTATCACCTAAACCAGCCAAGGCTCTACAGTTCTTACAAAAGGGGCTGAACAGGGGCCTAGGTTTAAATATGTTTAAAGCTCAAAGTTCAGCCTTGTCTGCACTTGCAAGGTTTTAAGGAGTCCTTAACCCTTTAGTGATGCAATTCTTAAAAGGCTTGCATGAAGTTATAGACCTCCCAGGAAACCCTTTGTCAGGCTTTTACTTACCAGACTGATGAGTCCGCTTGGGCAGAGGGTAGACTCCCTTACTTATCGGCCCCTGGTAGAGCAGACAGGAGGCACGAGAGTGTGGAATGGTATGAGAGCCTGCTGAAGAGATCCAGGTACAGGATGAGAGATGATCTTCAGACAACAGGTCAGTAGTCCGTAACACTGGTAACAGGTGCTGAGCAGGAGCAAGACAGGCAGATCGGGACACAAGCAGGGTTCGGCAACAGACTGGCAGCAAGGTACAATAGGAGCAGGCAGAAGCGGAGTCAAACAGGCCAAGGTCAGGTACAGGCAGCAAACAGGAGAATCCAAGGGCAATCCGGGTCGTCAGGAGATCAGGTAAACAGGAAGACAAGACAGGAAACAGGAACTATGGCACAGGAAGCTGATGATCAGGCAGCACTGAACAGAGTGCCTGACAAACTTAAATAGGCCGGCTTGCTCACAGGCACGCCCCCAGATGGCCAATCCCATGACCAGCAAGGTGAGCTCTCTGACAGTGCCCCCTCCCTAAGCCGGGCCAACTTGGAGGCATGAACATTTCTGAAAGTCTGTAAAAGTTCCAGGGCATGTAAATTGTTTTCTGGTTCCCAGGAATTGTCCTCCAGACCATAACCCTTCCATTTAATAAGATACTGAATTCCATTCCTCCTTTTCCTACAGTCAAGGATTGCCTCTACCTCGAATTCCTCTTCGTTGTCAATTATGACAGGTTTGGGTGGGCCGACAGTGCGACCAGCAAAAGGATTAGAGGTAGCAGGTTTCAGCAGCGTCACATGGAAGACCGGGTGTACTTTTAGAGAGTCTGGCAAATCAAGTTCATAGGTCACATCATTTATTTTCCTCTTCACTGGGAACGGACCCATAAACTTAGGGCCTAATTTCCTAGAGGGACAAGACATTTTCCGGTTAGTTGTAGACAACCACACTTGGTTTGCCGGGCTCCAAGATCAATTCTCCACGCCTCTTCTTATCAAACATTTTTTTATTGTAATCCTGGGATTTGGCCATAGTCTCTTGTAGGATCTTATTGTTGGTGGAAAAGAAATTCATAGTCTCTGAGACGGCCGGAACGGAGCATTCAGGTACTGAGATTGGTAGAAAAGATGGATGGAACCCATAATTAGCGTAAAATGGTGTTTGATTGATGGCAGAGTGCAAGGAGTTGTTATAAGAGAATTCTGCAATGGGTAATAAGGAAACCCAGTCATCCTGAGATAAGGCAGAGAAGCACCTGAGGTATTGCTCCAAGGTCTGGTTGGTTCTCTCAGTTTGCCCGTTCGTCTGGGGATGATAGGCGGATGAAAAGGCCAATTCAATTTCGAGGGAACCACAGAGGGCCTTCCAGAACCTTGAAGTGAATTGAACACCCCGATCGGACACAATGCTTGCTGGGACTCCATGTAACCTAACCACTAGGGATGAGCTTCGAGTTCGAGTCAAACTCATGTTTGACTAGAACATTCGCTGTTCGCAAGTTCACCGAACAGCGAACAATTTGGGGTGTTGGCGGCAAATTCGAATGCCGCGGAACACCCTTTAAAAGTCTATGGGAGAAATCAAAAGTGCTAATTTTAAAGGCTTATATGCAAGTTATTGTCATAAAAAGTGTTTGGGGACCTGGGTCCTGCCCCAGGGGACATGGATCAATGCAAAAAAAAGTTTTAAAAACGGACTTTTTTTCAGGAGCAGTGATTTTAATAATGCTTAAAGTTAAACAATAAAAGTGTAATATCCCTTTAAATTTCGTAGCTGGGGGGTGTCTATAGTATGCCTGTAAATGGGCACATGTTTCCCGTGTTTAGAACAGTCTGACAGCAAAATGACATTTGGAAGGAAAAAACCCATTTAAAACTACCCACGGCTATTGCATGGCCGACAATACACATAGAAGTTCATTGATAAAAACGGCATGGGAATTCCCCACAGGGCAACCCCGAACCAAAATTAAAAAAAAAAATGACGTGGGAGTCCCCCTAAATTCCATACCAGGCCCTTCAGGTCTGGTATGGATATTAAGGGGAACCCCAGCCAATTTTTTTTAAAAAAATGACGTGGGGTTCCCCCTAAATTCCATACCAGACCCTTCAGGTCTGGTATGGATTTTAAGGGGAACCCCGTGCCAAAAAAAAAAAAAAAACGGCGTGGGGTCCCCCCAAAAATCCATACCAGACCCTTATCCGAGCTCGCAACCTGGCAGGCCGCAGGAAAAGAGGGGGGGACGAGAGTGCGCCCCCCCTCCTGAACCGTACCAGGCCACATGCCCTCAACATTGGGAGGGTGCTTTGGGGTAGCCCCCCAAAACACCTTGTCCCCATGTTGATGAGGACAAGGGCCTCATCCCCACAACCCTGGCCGGTGGTTGTGGGGGTCTGCGGGTGGAGGGCTTATCGGAATCTGGAAGCCCCCTTTAACAAGGGGACCCCCAGATCCCACCCCCCCTGTGTGAAATGGTAAGGGGGTACTTACCCCTACCATTTCACTAAAAAACTGTCAAAAATGTTAAAAATGACAAGAGACAGTTTTTGACAATTCTTTTATTTAAATGCTTCTTCTTTCTTCTATCTTCCTTCATCTTCTGGTTCTTCTGGTTTTTCCTCCGGCGTTCTCGTCCAGCATCTCCTCCGCGGCGTCTTCTATCTTCTTCTCCTCGGGCTGCTCCGCACCCATCGCATGGGGGAGGCTCCCGCTCTTCTCTTCATCTTCTTCTTCTTCTCTTCTTCCTTCTTCTCTTCTTCATTTTCTTCTCCGGGCCGCTCCGCACCCATGCTGGCATGGAGAGAGGCTCCCGCTGTGTGACAGAGTCTCCTCGTCTGATGGTTCTTAAATAATGGGGGGCGGGGCCACCCGGTGACCCCGCCCCCCTCTGACACACGGGACATGACGGGACTTCCTTGTGGCATTCCCCGTGACGTCACAGGGAAGTCCCGTCAAGTCACTGTGCATCAGAGGGGGGCGGGGTCACCGGGTGGCCCCGCCCCCTGTTATTTAAGAACCGTCAGCCAAAGAGACGCTGTCACACAGCGGGAGCCTCCCTCCATGCCAGCATGGGTGCGGAGCGGCCCGGAGAAGAAAATGAAGAAGAGAAGAAGGAAGAAGAGAAGAAGATGATGAAGAAGAAGATGAAGAGAAGAGTGGGAGCCTCCCCCCATGCCATGGGTGCGGAGCGGTCCGAGGAGAAGAAGATAGAAGACGCCACGGAGGATATGCTGGACGAGAACGCCGGAGGAAGAACCAGAAGAGCCAGAAGAACCAGAAGATGAAGGAAGATAGAAGAAAGAAGAAGCATTTAAATAAAGGAATTGTCAAAAACTGTCTCTTGTCATTTTTAACATTTTTGACAGTTTTTTAGTGAAATGGTAGGGGTAAGTACCCCCTTACCATTTCACACGGGGGGGGGCGGGATCTGGGGGTCCCCTTGTTAAAGGGGGCTTCCAGATTCCGATAAGCCCCCGCCCGCAGACCCCCACAACCACCGGCCAGGGTTGTGGGGATGAGGCCCTTGTCCCCATCAACACGGGTCATTTTTTTTTTAAATTTTGGCCGGGGTTCCCCTTAATATCCATACCAGACCTGAAGGGCCTTGTATGGAATTTAGGGGGACTCCCACGTCATTTTTTTTTTAAAATTTTGGTTCGGGGTTGCCCTGTTGGGAATTCCCATGCTGTTTTTATCAATGAACTTCTACGTGTATTGTCGGCAATGCAATAGCCGTTGGTAGTTTTAAATGGCTTTTTTTCCTTCGAAATGTCATTTTGCTGTCAGACTGTTCTAAACATGGGAAACATGCGCCCCTTTACAGGCATACTATAGACACCCCCCAGCTATGAAATTTAAAGGGATATTACACTTTTATTGTTTGACTTTAAGCATTATTAAAATTACTGCTCCTGAAAAAACGGCCGTTTTTAAAACTTTTTTTGCATTGATCCATGTCCCCTGGGGCAGGACCCAGGTCCCCAAACACTTTTTATGACAATAACTTGCATATTAGCCTTTAAAATTAGCACTTTTGATTATTCATGTTTGTGTCCCATAGACTTTAATGGTGTTCGCGTGTTCAAACAAACTTTTTCCCTGTTCGCATGTTCTGGTGCGAACCGAACAGGGGGGTGTTCGGCTCATCCCTACTAACCACTTCTTTGACAAAAATCTTTGCCGTATCCATAGCCGAAGGTGTACCCTTCATGGGGAGGAAATGTGCCATCTTCGACAGCCTGTCTACCACAACAAAAATAGTAGAGAAACCCTCGGAGGGGGGCAATTCCATGATGAAGTCTATTGATATCATCTTCCATGGCCTCTCTGGAACAGGTAAGGGTTTTAATAATCCCCAGGCCTTTGCCCTGGTGTTCTTACTCCGAGCACAAGTGTTGCATGAATCCACAAAATTTTTACAGTCACAGGCTAATTGAGGCCACCAGAAGGTGCGCTGTACCAGCTCAGTGGTTTTCAGGACACCGAAATGTCCGGCCAACTTATGATCATGACATAGTTCCATCACAGTTACCCTTAGCTTCTCAGGAACCACGATCTTGTCTCTTCGCCAAAACAGGCCCTCTCTCCAATCGGTTTTGGGGTACGGAAGCATTCCCACCGAGGCCTGTCTTATCCGTGAAACAAGGTCCCCTTGGAGGAGCAGGAAGTTCCCCGAAGGAAGAATCGTATCGGGAGATATGGTCTTCTCTGAATCGTAAAACATGCGGGAAAGAGCATCTGACTCGTGAGAAAAAAAGTGCCCATCTGGCCTGATGAGGTCTTAATCTTTTGGCTGTTCTCAGGTATTCCAGATTCTTGTGGTCGGTGTAGACCAGAATAGGATGTGCAGCACCCTCCAATAGGTAACGCCATTCCTCCAGAGCCGCCTTGATGGCCAGAAGTTCTCGATCCCCCACATCATAATTTCTTTCCGAAATTGAAAGTTTGCGTGAAAAGACTGGATAGAAGAGGGCCTTGGCGCCCTGTTGTTGAGAGAGCACCGCTCCCACTGCGATCTCCGAAGCGTCGACCTCCAAGACAAATGGTAGGGTTAGGGTGTTTCAAAATGGTGGCTGAAGTAAATAGCTTTTTTTTTTAAAGGTATGTTTATTGTTCATTCAAGTTGCATTACACGTTGAAGTACACAATCTCGATAAATAAGAAAGATGGTACAGGCTGAGATCATCACAGTAGTACAGTGTGTAAATAGCTTTTTGAGTCTTTCGAAAGCCAACTGGGCTTTGTCAGTCCAAGAGAATCGGGTTCCCTGTTTGGTCAATTCAGTGATTGGAGCGATGATTTCAGAAAAACCTTTAATAAACTTCCGGTAAAAATTGGCGTTGTACCCCTTTTTTATCTATCGGAGCGGGCCAATCCAGAATAGCAGACACCTTTTGGGGGTCCATCCTGATACCCTCCACTGAGATGACTAGGCCCAAGAAATGAATACATTGACGTTCAAACTCGCATTTCTCGAGTTTTGCATAGAGGCCGTGTTGCCTAAGCCGGGTTAGGACATTTCAGACATGTCTACGGTGATCGGTTAGTGAAGAGGAGAGGATCAAGATGTCGTCAAGGTATACTATTACATACAGATCCAGGTAATCACGGAAAATATTGTTGACGAAATGTTGGAAGGTTGCGGGAGCGTTGCATAATCCAAATGGCATGACAAGGTACTCTAAGTGCCCGAATCGAGTACGGAAGGCCGTCTTCCATTCGTCCCCTTTTCTGATACGGATCAAGTTATAAGCTCCGCGGAGATCTAGTTTTGTGAATATGACTGCGGTTCCTAATCTTTGAAAAAGTTCAGGGACTAAAGGCAAGTGATAACGATTCTTAATGGTGATCTTATTCAACTCCCGGTAATCAATGCAGGGACGTAACGAGTGGTCTTTCTTCTCGACAAAGAAGATACCGGCACCGGCTGGGGAGGTAGAAGGACGAATGAACCCTTTTTCCAAGTTTTCATCTATGTAAGTCTTTAATGTGTCTAACTCCTGCTCAGTTAACGGGAAGATTCTCCCAAATGGAACTTCAGTACCAGGTAACAGTTCTATAGGACGGTCATACGGCCTATGAGGGGGCAAGGTTTCTGCTCCTTTTTTACTAAATACATCCAGGAAGTCCAGATAAGCTTCAGGGATGGACTGACGTAGTTCAGCATCTGAGTCCAAGCACAGGAGTTGGGAGGTCATGTCAGAAGATTGCTGTAAACAATGCTGTTGGCAATACTCAGAGAGAAATTTGACTTCTCCTGTGGCCCAGTTGAGCCAGGGCATCCCTAGGATAATAGGGAAGAGAGGAGAAGAGATGGCATCCAGACGCAGAAGCTCCTGATGGTGGGTACCCATGGTGGCCAGCAAAGGGACGGTCTCTTGAGTGACCGGGCCTGAACTAAGGATGGATCCATCCGCTAGATGGACAGCAAGCCCCTGAGCCTTAGGTTGAAGCGGAATACGATGGTTGGCAGCAAAGGTCAAATCGACGAAACGGCTGCATGCGCCGGAATCAATAATTACTGACACTGGAATACTCCCTCCTGGAAGCTGCAGAGTGAAGGTGTGGTGGACTCAAAGGCCGTTGGCGGTGAGTCGTATAGGCTTGCACCGTTTTAACGGTAAGGTTACGGCTACTCTTGGTCCGTAGTGGAGGGTCTTGGATGGATCCCCGATCACGAGCAGTACCATGGGTTCCTTTTTCTGATGATCACTCAATCTCATCCAGATGAGATAAAGGGAAAGGGGAAAAAAGGCTCCACATAGCATAAAATCCGGGTAACCAGGAAGTTTTTTTGCATTAATTCAAAAATTCCAATAAAAAATCGGGTTTAAAAGCAAAGTTCATATGAACCAAATGGTAAGTTTAGCGCAGTAATCAGATGGCTTTGGTAGCGTCACACAGCCGACGCGTTTCGTCTACCAAGACTTAGACTGGGGTAAAGCTAACCTCTCATCTGCTGCGCTATTTATTTAGAATTGCTAGAAATTCCATTGGGGACACCTGTGCGGCTTGACTTCCAGGATTTTCTATGTCATGTGACGTCACGCGTAGGGACGAGACAGGCTGCAAACACAAACAGAGGCATACGAGCTCGCCGCTCATCGGATTGATACCGCTGTTTTTAAACTTGTATGTGAGTACCTATAATTTTTTAATAAAGAGAATACCATTTACCAAATGGGATTACACTATTGGCTTTTCTTCTGCCGATTACCCCCTATATATACAACCCCCCCGCACCATACCTGAGCGAACCCCATCCTAGGATCCAGGACAGTGAGGGACGTATTGGAGCCTATAGGTGGACGCCTTAACAGCTATCCTGATATATGCTTTTGCCCTATTACCTCAATGTAAGGGGCCATTACCTACCCGAGTGGTTTTGCACACGAAGAAAACACTTGATGTGGTTCACTTCAGCACTTTAATTGCAACGTGTGCATGCTAGGACGTTGCTGTCACAATTTTATAAACTGACTTTTTTATGCATTTTTTGTATGTTTTTTCCCTTTGTCATTTTTTCATTTTCATAATTTTCATTCAATTATTTATTTATTTTTGATGTCATTTTGCACATATGCACTATATGAATAAGAGTAAGATATTACTCCTTTAGTCTTATGGTTGCACATTGCACTTTTGTGTTTGCACCATGCACTTTGCTGGTCTTATTGTAGATGCACGTTGTTTACATTCACTATGCACTTTATTTATGCTTAACCTAATGTCAGCTATTGGTGCTTAGGTAGTCCCAGTATCACGCTTATGCATTTAAAATTATGCAAATTTTATTTTAGGGGATTTAAAGTGATTATCTATTTAGAATCCACTTATGTCACCTTCTCACCAGTCATCTAAGTAATTGAATATTTATTTTGGGTTATATGTATAATAATTTTTTCTCCTCTCACGTATTTTCACTTTATTTGTAATACACATATTTATTTTTATCCAATTTCAATTGTTTTCATACTAAGGATCAGCGCAGCACCACTCACTTATATATATTTGGCAGGTAATACATTATGGGAATTCGTGGTGCGACAGGCACCAAAAAGTGTTTTTCTTTTTTATCCAGGATACTCAGTTGAGAGCCAGTATCTACAAGGTCCAATAATGTCTTTTTGTATTCCGAGGTAGGATTTTTATGGAGCCGGCGATATGTCTCAGAATCACTAAGGATTCTGGTCATCTCGCTGTGGTAGTCACTCTTATCAAGAATGACCACCCCACCCCCTTTATCCGCGGGGCGGATGATAAGATCTTTCCGCTCGCATAAGGATTTTAATCCTATTCGTAATCTCTGATCATTATATACCCTTTTACATGGAAGATCTTCGAGATCTTTCAGTACTAAGTCTCTAAATACCTTAATTGGAGGTACTGTAGGAACTGGGAGATTGAATAGTGATGGGTTACTCAACCCTGAATGCACAGTGTGGGTAATTGTTTGTGGATGAACAAATCTGCTCGAATTTGATATAATATATCTTTGGATATTTAATTTGCGCACGTATTTTTGTACGTCGATGAATGTGGAAAACTTATTCAGTTTTTTTGGGGGGGCAAATTTTAGTCCTTTATCTAGGACAACCTTTTCAGCTTCTGTAAAGGTCGCCTTACTTAAATTAAAAATACCTTTGTTTTCTATAGCCTTTTTCTTTTTGGCACGCCGCCCCCCTCTGGTGCCCCATTTTGTTCTCCATTGTGTAGGGGGTTTTCGGTCTCCTTGTGAAAACCCTCCACTCTCGGAGGCCTGGGTAACCGTTGGTTGTAATTAAACGGAGACCTTTCTGGGTAATCATTTTCTCTGTCTCTATAGGAGTATTGAGAATTGTAATTCCTGTTTTGTTCTCCTCTCAATGGTGAAAACCTATTATGAGTCCGTAGAGGTGTCCTTTGAGGGTAGGGTTCATAATGATAGTAGTCATTATAACTCATGTGTCTCCTATGTGTTGAAGGATCTCGTGGGCCTTGTTCATAGTAAGAAGGCTGTTCTCCGTTCCTCCTACTTCTGCCTCTACCCTTTTTGCCTCTACCTCTGTGATGGGAGACTGGACTTCTATATTGAGGCCTAGGTGTACGGGGGCCATATGGGTGCTGAACATAGTGTTCCACCCTTCTGGGTGGGGGGGAGCTGAGGGTACTTCTGAGGGTCTTGTATTAGATGAGGTAGTTACCTCCATCAAATTCTGTTCAGTGGCCACAGTATTTTTGGTATGATGACCAGTTTTGGTACGATGACCAGTTTTATTTAAAAAGGGAGTGGCTATGGGGGCCAAATTTGCCCCCAGCCTGGCAAATATTTTTATGGCCAAGTGGGAGGAGGATGTCGTCTATGCTTTAAACCCCCCAGAGTTAGTTCTGTGGGTGAGGTACATAGACGACATCCTCCTCCTATGGAAGGGCAGCATGGAATCCTTGGATTCATTTATTTTGACTCTAAATGACAATCAAGTGGGGATCCATTTGACTCATGAAGCAAGTCGGTCTAAAATCCATTTTTTGGATTTAGAGATTACATCCAATAATGGCTATCTGGATACAAAAACCCATTTTAAAACAACAGACCGTAATGGCTATATTCCGACAGATAGCTGCCATCACGAGGCATGGCTAAAATCTGTCCCCAAGAGTCAACTAATGAGAATAAGGAGAAATTGCTCCCATCTTTTGGAGTACTTCCAACAGGCCGAAATGCTGAAATCACGCTTTTGTGAAAAGGGGTATGACGGTTCTCAAATTACCGAGGAAATCCGACAGGTTGTCCTGATAGATCGTGCTTCTTTGCTGAAAGTACAATCTGAAAAAAATAAAAAAACTGCTGACCCTAAACACAAGTGGTCCTTTTTGACGAGTTTCTCTACTCAATACAAACAAATCAAAGATATCATTAGGAAACACTGGAGAACATTAAAAAGTGACTCTGTCTTGGGCCCGCTGCTACCCGAGCAGGCGGCCACTGTCTTTAGGGGTGCTCCGTCAATCAAAGGACAGATTGCACCAAATGTAACTGACCCCCCCGGGTACAATATCATTTTTTCATAATATGAAGGGATTCTTTCCCTGTCGAAAATGCACAGTTTGCAAATGGAATGCTTGTCAAGCACGTAAAATGGAAACATTTAACTCTATGACTACAGGCAAAGAATATAGGATGAAACAATTTGCCACATGTAAAACCAAATATATTGTATATCTCATACCTGTCCTTGCAAGCAGCAATATATTGGTCGGACAATACGTAATTTCACCACAAGGGTAAAAGAACACATTACAGCAATCAAAAAGGGTCGAACCAACCATAGTGTGTCCAAACACTACGCATTGTACCATGACCGTAACCCAGTGGGTACTACCTTCCAGATCATAGATAGGTTCATACCACACTGGAGAGGGGAATCAAATGTAAGAGGTGTATCTAGACTTGAAACGTGGTGGATACATCAAATAAAATGTTATACGCCCCATGGTTTAAACATCGAGTGGGACATTAATGCGTTCATAAATAAGTCATAGATGTCCTGCCCATACCCCTCCGTATTAAGTTCCTTATAGAGATGCTGCTTGGGGGTGGGCCTGACCAAGCACTGCTAACCCCCAATACGCATCTCCATCATAACCCACACTGTATTATTCTTATGGCTTCATTTATATACTATTCAGTACATTTTCTGACATTATTTTGTTCAATTTTTCTCATAGTTCCTGATTCACTTGAGATGAATGCTCGAGTTGTTAGATAGGAACGATATATGCCCTTTTGTCTGGGCAAGGCATAGTCTAGACGGGTTCTTGGGTATGACACAGACTAGAGGGATTCCTACTCTGGGTGTGTCACCTGTCTTTGGTTGCTTTTTGTTTTTACATTTTGCTTTTACATTTTTATATATTTTATATGTATTTTTTTTTTATCATTTCAAGTTTATTGAAAGAAAGAAGAAACATAGAAATGCTTTGTACATTGCAAATTTCGCAGGTGCAACTGCGTACTTTTAATCTTTTACAGAATAAACTGTTAGTGTCAAATTCTTATAGAGGTCTCATTACTTATCAAACACTAAGAATCTAAGGTGTTTCTATTTAGTTAACTTTGTGTCTGTATCAAATATAGAATTTCTATCTACGCTGCGCTAACCAATGCAGCAGAAATCTCTAATCAGATGTTCAGAGTATTTATTATTGGTAACATGTAGAAGCGAGGTCTCTGTAGCTATCTAAGACAATCTTGCTCATGTCTAAGAGAGAAGTACCTGTAATGTATGTATGTTCCAGTGAAAACATATATTAAGGGACAGTCAGCGTGAGATAAGGTAGTAGATATAAAGAAAGCAGTAAGTGAACGAGGAGTAGAGGAAAAAAAAAAAAAAGGAGTGAAGGACACCTGTAAGGTACAGAGGCAAGACACCCGCCCAGGGCCCCAGCGTCTTCCCCACCTCTAATTCAAGTAGGGAAATCTGCAGAGTATTTGAAAAGCAGCCACGGTTGCCACGTTTTGTGGAATCGTTCAATATGGCCTTTGTCTTGGGCCAGTGTGTCTTCCATTTCGTGGATTTCACTAACCCTCAACAACCACCCCCTGATAGAGGGAGTAGACGTAGACAGCCAGTGCAGAGGGATTTGAGATTTAGCTGCATTGAGGAGATGAATCGTCAATGAGCGTTTGTAGCGTTTCAAAGAGGAATTGGCCAGATGTAATAAACAACATGCTGGAGTCAGCTCAACTTTAGTTTCTGTAATTTTTTTAATTAAGGCCTTTACCTCATTCCAGTATGGTTTGATTTTGGAGCAGTACCACCAAATGTGGGCTAGTGTGCCCTTCTCAGAGAGACATCTCCAGCAAGTGTCCGGTTTTTGTGTGTCCCATTTGTGTAATTTGTCAGGTGTACTGTACCAGTGGGTCAAGAGTTTGTAATTTGTCTCCTGCAATTTTGTGCTTATGGAACATTTATGTGCTAGAATGGCCACGTACCTCCATTGTTTGTCTGAAATCTCTGTTTCAAGTTCCTCCGACCATCTCCTCCTGTGCCCATCCGATACATCCGCTCCCGAGCGACTCAACCACACATATGCAACAAAGGTAGCCTTTTCAATTGGAATCCCCTCCCTACAGACTGACTCCAAGGACGTCAGGGATCTATGTAGTGTTTGGGATTCTTTAATGTTACCTAAATAACTTCTTATCTGGAAGTATGTCCACTGCTTCAGTTGGGGTCGGTTTATTTCCGTCTTAAAAGACGACCAGTCTCTGAATTTGTTTTCAGTAAAGCAGTCCCCAGCCAGTAGGGGTTCATTCGCCGGAGTCGTCTTGAGAGTCGGGTTATGTAGACCTGGAGTAAAATCTGGGTTATCTGTCAGGGGCGTTAGGGGACTAGGTATTGTGGTCAGCTTTTTGTGTTTAGCTAACAGGTTAATGACCTTCAACGTCGTGCCAGTGATCGGGTGTGTCCAGATGACATGAGGTAGTGTTTTGAAGGAGGACCATGGTACGTATTTAAGCGGCAGCGTGGCAAGTGTTGTCTCTAGTGCGACCCAGTCTTTCATCGAATCATGGCAATGCCAGTCTATGATTCTGGTTATATGTGAGGCCTGATGATATCTGCGGAAGTTCGGGAATTGAATTCCTCCTAAGTCTTTGGGTTTAACCAAGGTGTCTAGTTTGATTCTGGGTTTTTTATGTTGCCAGAGAAATCTTTTGACCACCTTATTAAGTTCATTGAAAAATTTCTGAGGGATCTCTATTGGTAACGAGCGGGTTAGATACAGAAATTTGGGCAATATAACCATTTTTACTATGGCCGCTCTACCGAACCAAGAAAAAAAACTTCTCATTCCACTTTGTTAGATCTTTCGCACAATTTTTAAGAAAGGTCACAAAATTTCTCTCAAAAGCAGTTTTTAAAGATGGCGTAAGCCAAATCCCCAAGTATTTTAGTTTGGTCCTATCCCACTTGAATGTCGAGTTTGCCTGTGTCAACGTGAGCAGTCTGTCCGGAAGGGAGAGGTTCAACGCCTCTGACTTTGTGTAATTGATTTTTAAGTTGGATACATATCCGTATTGTGCGAATTCGTGTAATAGGTTCAGAAGAGTTGTAGTCGGTTTCGTTAAGAAAAACAGTAAATCGTCCGCATATGCGGCTATCTTGTACTCTTTATTTTTAATCTGGAAACCCTGTATTGCGGTATTCTTTTGTACTGTTTTGATAAAGGGCTCTAGTGAGAGGATAAATAATAGGGGTGATAAGGGACAGCCCTGTCTAGTCCCGTTTTTTTTTTTTTTATTTCAATAGTTTTTTATTGATTTTAATCATAAAACAGAAAAGAAAAAGGGAAAGTACAAACAATAGTGCTTACAATAGAAGACAATGTTCTACACTTTTGACATTTCCAAAGTATTCACTAGATAGTTATGTTGCTAGGCATTACAAGTTTTCATGTGTTATTGTACTCTAAAATGAACTGTGAGTAAATAGAAGTAAATAAAGAACTCCTGGTTTTTCCAGATCCTTAAATTATTATTGGTATAAAGAAGCACAAATATTTTAGGGAATACCCCTCCTCCCGACACCCCTATTGGGTACCTGCTGTGCCCTGGGAGGAGAAGTCCCCATCATTTTAAATCTACCAAATAAAAGGATCTATAATCCGTACAGATTTCACATGTTCTGTAATAATTTGGAACCAGTTGTAATGGTTGTTAAGTGGATCTGAACAGAAACAGCAGATTAAGGATAAATTAAATAAATAAGAACAAAAACAAATTGTACCAAATAAAAAAAGGAGTGGAGCATTCTAATTTGTGAGGTTTGTACTTAAGCTCATCCAGTGAGTGTATATATATCAGTTTCATTTGTAGCTTCTATACCAGTTTAGGTTTGTACCACACGGTCCACGGTTTCCATTGTTTGTCTGATACCGGGAATTTACCTTGGGATGATGCGTACATTTTTTCATATGTGATGTGCGTGTTAGTGGTTAGAATTATTTCTGTTAGTTTGGGGGTTTCTTGTGACTTCCAATGTCTAGTTATCGTTAATCTAGTGCTTAGTAAGACATGAGAGATTATTTTCCTATATGTTTTAGGGAATAGGTCAATATCTATAGATAGAATAGCAAGTTCTGGTGTAGCATGAGTTTTCTGATTCGTTATTTTTGTGAGCATGTCAAATACCTTTCCCCATAATGGGTCTAGTCCCGTTTTTAATATAAACTTTTTCTGAAAGGATACCATTTATTTTTAGTTCCGCTGTCGGGTTCTGATACAGCGCTGAGATCCAATTCAACATGTGTGGTCCTAGACCCACCCCTCCACAAACCGCCAACATGAAATCCCATGCCACACGATCAAAGGCCTTCTCCGCATCTGTTGAGAGGAGAAAGTCTTCGATCTTCCGCTGTCTAACAGCCTGTGTTAGCAAGAGTGCCTTAGTGACGTTGTCTCTGGCCTCCCTGTTTGGCATGAAGCCCACCTACTCCAGGCCAATTAGTTTTGAAAGCAACGGCCCCATCCTCAGCGCTATGATCTTTGCGAACAACTTGACATCCAGGTTCAGCAAAGAGATGGGGCGGTAGCTAGCACACTCCTCGGGGTTCTTGCCCTCTTTCGGAATAACCGTAATGTGTGCTGAGAGGAAACCCGGAGTAACACATCTTGGCCTGAATAAGGAGTTCAGGGCGTCTTTTAGGGGTTCAGCTAGGATTTCTATAAAAGCTTTGTAATATGTGGAGGAATATCCATCAGGACCCGGGCTCTTGCCCGATTTTAGTAATTTGATGGCCTGTTTAAGTTCTTCTGATGTGATTGGGGCTTCTAGAAGGTCTGCATCTTCCGTGGGTAAGGTTGGAAGTCCACTATTTCGTATGTAGTCTTGTATGATTTGTGCTCTGTCTCCTAGCATTTGTGGATGTTTATGTTGTGGTGGCAGGTTATAGAGCTTCGTGTAGAAGGCGTGGAAGTGTTTTGCTATTGCCTCAGATGCTACCTCCAGCTTTCCCTCTTTAGATCTGATTCCAGCTATCTGATTACTTGAGTTTTGTTCTCTCAGGGCCCTCGCCAAAAAACTCCCAGCTTTGTCGCCTGACTCATAATAGAGCCACCTCTTAAAGAAAAGCATCCGTTTGGCCTTAGTGTGGAGTATCTGCTGTAAATCTTTCCTTGCCTCTAGAAGGCTCTTGGCTGAGGTCTCCGAGAGAGATTGTTTGTGTGATAATTCCAGTGACTCAATTTGGGTGAGTAATTTTCTTATCTGAGCTTCCCTTTCCTTTTTGCGTCTTGAGCCCATCCCTATCAAAACTCCTCGTATAGTACATTTATGTGCTTCCCACACTAGTAATGGGTCTACTCCAGGTGTGTTATTGTGTTTGAAAAAATCGGTGATGTGTCTCGTAAGTATTGGTAAGAGTGTCTGGTCTGTCAGTAAGGACATGTTCAATCTCCATGTCTGTTGTTGCCTGTTTGTGTTCTTCAGATCTAGCGTTATTGAGATAGGAGCATGATCCGAAATTGTTTGGACTCCTATATTCGCGGCGGAAATTTTCGGTAGGTCTCTCTGAGAAACAAATATACAATCCAAGCGAGCGTATCTGTTATGCGGAACTGAGAAATGGGTGTAGTCTCTACCGTCGGGATTGAGGAAGCGCCAGGAGTCCACCAACTGGAGTTGGTGTAGGAGTGATTTAATCTTTTTCAAGATTTTATAAGTAATGCAGGTCCTACCGTTGGACGTATTCAACAGTGGATTTAGAGGTACCTTAAAATCCCCCCCTAGTATAATGCAGCCACTGGCAAACTCCTGAAGCCTCCCCATGATGTGCTGGCAAAAAGCTATGTGGGACTTATTGGGGAAGTACACATTGGCAAGAGTCAGAGGGAGGCCATTATATGAACCCTTCAGAAACACAAATCTGCCCTCAGGGTCACATAACTGTTCGGATAGTTTAAATGGTGTGTCTCTGCCTACTAGTATCGTGACCCCCTTTGACTTGGAGTCAGCTGTTGTGGCATGAAAAGCTCTCAGGAACTGTGGGGATGTTAATTTAGGAATGTTTTTTGTCTTAAAATGGGCCTCTTGTAGAAACACAAATTGAGGTTTACCTTTTTTAAGTTCTCTCAGCAGGGTGGAGCACCGCTCGGGGATGTTTAAACCTCTAATGTTGTGAGAAATCACAAGGGGTCGGATCCCCAGCGATGAGTATACCATGGTGGCGACAGAAGAGGAGACGGTCAGAGCCCGGATCTGTAAAGACAAAACTGTTATGTGAGGCTTGGCACTGGAACTCCGTACAGAGATAAAATTTCTCTAGTGGTCCCAGCAGGCACCCTCCCTCCACTAAACAGACAGGTGTCCTTGAGAAAAAGAGAAAAAGGAGAGAAGAAAGTGTGAATAGAAAAAAGAAAAAGGGAAAGAATAATAAGAAGTTATTACAATGGGGATCAATCTCCAAAAACACTAAACCGCCCTAAGTGGAGAAGTACCCCCAGACGTAATATAAATATCAATTAGGCTTTGCGGGGTCTATGGGAGGCGACCACGGCTAGACGTAGCCTAGGCTCCAAGTGGTTGGAGAACTGTGGTATCTAGATAAGAACGGTCTCAGCGAGACACACACGGTGATTCAAATTACTAAAAATGGTGATAATATATTGATCACACCCGACCAGGATGTGTAAAATGTATACTCGGGTCTATTCGTGAATACGTGAACTCACAGGTATAACTATAACAATTATGTCATCAAACTATTATCTAGCTGGTTAACATTAACTGTCATCCATGGGTATGGCCCCCCACAGACTGCACAACTATTTCAAATCTGCTCATACTAAATTAGTTCAGGTCGGTACTGGCAAAACCCCAAAAAAAAAAAAAAAAAGAACCCCCCCCAACACAGAGGGGGAAGAACAAACAACCTTTTTCCCCAGTGACCCTCCCCCGCCCGCTCTCCTCGTTCCCGCATAGTTATGCAGATCTTTGTGCTTCACAGCTGAAGTCTCAATGATTCTTGGGAGGGGAGTTGGTGTAACAGTGAGCCACGTCCAGGGCATATCTGCTGTCACATCTGAGCTCAGTGACATTCCCTCAGTCAAAAGAGATGTGGCTCAGGTATAGCAATTCTTCTCCAAAACTTGCGCCAGTATCCGCATTCAGAACTTATCGGTTGTGCAGAGAGTTATGGGGTGTTGTCAGAACTTCCCCCTAAAATGATTCTGGTGGAGGTGGTTATCCCTTCTCTTGAGGGGGACAACCCATGGGCGACAACATTTATAATATGGACTCCTGTGTGGTAAGAATTATGCTGTAGACATCTGATTTGCTTATGACGAGCCCAGAATGGCATAAGGCATCTATTCGCATTCCTGTGCCCTGGATGGACCGGCCTGTCTCCTCGGGGTATCTGCGTGGGAGCTATTTCCTTTGTTCTGTTTATATTTCTTCGGCAATCGTTTGTCTGGGGAAGAGAGCGGAGAGGAGGGAGGGCTCCTAACCAGGGGTGGCTGTAAGATTTCCTCATACCACTCCGGTAAATCCAATGGTTCCAGACCCAAAGATTCACAGAACTCTGGTAAGTCAGCCGGCGTGCGGAGGACAACTTGATGGCCATTATATGAGACTGTGAGGGCGAAGGGAAATCTCCAGGCATATCTCAAGTCCTTTGCTCTTAATTTCTCCAGTAGGGGTCGCAGTGCACGCCTATTTTTCAGAGTGATCTGTGATAGATCCTGGAACAGCATAATCGTGGCGCCATTAAATATGATTTGGTCATTTTGTCTCGCTTTCCGCATGATCTCCTCTTTGGTAGCAAAGCTCTGTAAACAGCAGATTATGTCACGGGGCGGTGCGGTATCAGCACCTCTGGGCCTGAGAGCTCTGTGAGCTCTTACGAAATCAATTTCAGTGTCTTCCTGCCTCTCAAGCAGGCTGTTGAAGACTCTCCGGAGTGCTGTGGTGATTTGATCCTGATCTACTGACTCCGGTATCCCCCTGACTCTGATATTGCATCTCCTCCCCCTATTGTCAAGGTCTTCAATGTGTCTATTCATGTTAATAAAGTGCTGCATATGATTAGTCGATACCATTTCCAGCTTGTGAATTGCCTTGTCCCTCTGTCTGCCTGCACTTTCGGCCGCCGCCATCTTTTCATTTATCACCATCATGCTCATTTTCAGATCTGTTATGGCGGCTGAAAACGTAGCTTTGATGTCCGCAGCAAATACAGACATGTCTGCGAACGTGAGCGGGTGGTCCGGTTTGGACTTACCCCTGCTGGTGTCTTCAGAGGCTGACAGTGAGTCCTCGCTTTCTCCTTCCTCCTGTGGTGTCGGTGCCATCTTGCCTCTCGTGGTCCCGCTGCGGGCTGCTGATTTGTGTCTGAAGACTTCAGCGATGTTGGCGCTGGCAGGAGTTGAGTTTTGGCGTGTCCGTGGTCCAGGGGTCCAGTGTAGCTTTCTGCCCGGCACTTGTAAGCTGTAGGTCGGGTGTAAGGCTTAGAATCCCCGCGTGTGCCTCAGAGCCTCCTCAGTAAGCAGCCATCTCCGCCGCGCGCCAAGCCACGCCCCCTTTATATGTATTTTTTATGTCTACAATTATTTTGATGTTTTCTGAATACAATTTGTGCCAAATAGTTGTAAACATAGGGGAACATGTGTGTCATGACAACCATAGCCCTACACTGAGCGATCAAACACGTCTTCAGTGATTTAATAGTCCGTACATCTATGCCATTCCTGTGTCCCAATGATTGAACTCTCTCTATTAGTGCTTATAGCACTGCTTTGACAATTGATAAATACTCCGATCATGTGACCTTGTCTAGTATAGAGAGCAATATGAGTGGCTGGCATGATGGAGGGCGTGCTCTCAGATGTTGCGTGCTGCATCGTCATAGCCTGACGTGCTGAGAGCTGATGGATGTTGGATTCGCATCGCTGCGCTTGCGCGATGTGGCATGCTGCCCGTTGGACGGCTGGATCCGTTGGATAATGAGAAGACGGGTTTAGCTAACTGCATCATCACGCCTAAACGTGATGACGCTTAAACAAGGAAGTATCCGATTAACATGGAGGGTTGGTGACGTTGAGATCCACGTCATCACGTCCTGACGCTCTGACATGCTCACCACATGACCATGTTATCTGGTTATCATTGGCAGGATAGGATTACCAGGCTGAGGCTTGGTCTCTGGGATGGTTCCGCACTGCTGATAGGCCCAATTGATAGTCAGCTGACTAAGAATACTATCACATGACATAGAAAATCCCGGAAGTCATGCTGCACAGGTGTCCCCAATGGAATTTCTAGCAATTTTAAATAAATAGCGCAGCAGATGAGAGGTTAACTTTACCCCAGTCGAAGTCTTGGTAGACGAAACGTGTCGGGTGTGTGACGCTACCACAGCCATCTGATTACTGCACTAAACTTACCATTTGGTTCATATGAACTTTGCTTTTAAGCCCAATTTTTTATTGGAATTTTTGAATTAATGCAATAAAACTTCCTGGTTACCCGGATTTTATGCTATGTGGAGCCTTTTTTTTCCCTTTCCCTTTATCTCATCTGGATGAGATTGAGTGATCATCGGAAGAGGAACCCATGGTACTGCTCGTGATCGGGGATCCATCCAAGACCCTCCACTACGGACCAAGAGTAGCCGCAACCTTACCGTTAAAACGGTGCAAGCCTATACGACTCACCGCCAACGGCCTGTGAGTCCACCACATCCGGTAAGGGCATTTTATACTACTTTCTGCCTTGTTGAATATATGAAGTCTACTGGGGATACGTTTGGATACTACTGTGAGATTTATATCTATGCTCCAGGACACATCTGTTTGATTGAATTAACTGGTCTATACCCCAGAGACTCGCTACCCAATCCCACCCCAATTTGTATTGCATATCCTTTTTTTTGGTGGAAGTTTTGGGATCTTTTTACTGTACATATACAGTCTGTATTAACGTTTACTACATAGTAGGTTATTGCAATGTATTTTTTATACCACTAAATTTTTACATATATGGTGATATTACATTATTTTAATCAGGTTTGCATGATTAGCAGGACCTAGTACAGGCGTACACTAGGGCGTTTCACACAAAGGTTGTTACAGCAAATATTCTATACCACCAGATTTTTGTTTATATGGTGTTATTACATTATTCTATTTAATTATTCCTGCAGGACTAGCAGGATCGAGTATAGATGTATACACGGGTGTTTCACATAAAGGTTCACATTGATGTCCACATTAATGTCCATTAGTATAATATAGCGCTACACTTTTTCTTTTCATATTTTATTTACACAATTAGTCTAATTGGTGGTGTTGGCTGCTTGATATATGGTGTGGGCGCAGCAGTTTCTCCCCAGTCCGTAACACTGGTAACAGGTGCTGAGCAGGAGCAAGACAGGCAGATCGGGACACAAGCAGGGTTCGGCAACAGACTGGCACCAAGGTACAATAGGAGCAGGCAGAAGCGGAGTCAAACAGGCCAAGGTCAGGTACAGGCAGCAAACAGGAGAATCCAAGGGCAATCCGGGTCGTCAGGAGATCAGGTAAACAGGAAGACAAGACAGGAAACAGGAACTATGGCACAGGAAGCTGATGGCGCATACTTGCGCTACTGATGATTATAAAATTTTTCTTGCACCCTCCCGTATAATGAGTTAGTCCCCATATGTATGCTGCCATGATGCACCAGGAAAATGGAAAATTGTATACTTACCTTTCCGTAATTTTCCTTTCCTGGTGCATCTTCATAGCAGCATATAGATGTCCGTCCAAATGGTGAGAGTTATAGAGAATGCTGTGAGCCGGGTCTGTCTTTGATTTATATTTAACCAGTCCTATCAGGTTGTGGGGGCGGAGTCACAACCCATATGTATGCTGCCATGAAGATGCACCAGGAAAGGAAACTACTGCTACTTTGCATAGATTGCTGAATTGCACTTGGATTTTTATTTACATTTTTTAGTATTGCTACTTTGCACAGATTGCTCATTTACACTTGGATTTTTATTTTTCAGGTTTTCATTGTATCTATTTTTAGCAAGTGATTTTATATATTTGCATTATTTGCATTATCTTTTGCTACGTTATTAGTATTTTTGTTCTTAAATTGAATCTTTCATCTGCACACAGATATTTTATTCATTTTTTGCACTATTTATATTTTGTTGATGCCGTATCTGTGATTTCTTTACCCATATATTATCCTATTGCTATGGCCTGAATGCAACATCATTTCTTTTGGATTTACCTCTTTGGAACTTACAAAGATGTATTATTGTAATTAGTCTTTATGGTTTTATTAATTGAAACGTCATAATTATTTGCTTTTTTAGTAAGCGTCACGTTACCTTTCTATTAATATTTTTATCTAGTGTGAGAACACCCTTATGTTGGCAGCTACTTTGTTAGATTTGATTTATTCATCTCTTCCCCTGTGGTTTGCGCATTAGTTCCCCCCTGTTTTATAAGTAACAAAATATTGTTTTTTTTCTACAAAATTGTAGGTTTTTTGTTTCTAGCGCAAATAATAAAAACTGCAGGAGGTGATCAAATACCACCAAAAGAAAGCTCTATTTGTGGGGAAAAAAAGGATTCAAATTTTATTTGGGTACAGTGTCGCGCAATTGTCAGTTAGAGCGACACAGTGCCGTATCACAAAAAATGGCCTGGTCATGAATTGGGTTAAACCTTCCGGGGCTGAAGTGGTTATTGTTTGGGCACACAAATCCCTGTCCTCCTGGTGAGATCCCGGGGAATGCTGAGTACTCCAAATCTCATGAGGAGATGACTCCGCATAGTGCAGGATTGTCTTCTCAGACATACCTTGGGATCTCACCAGATAGACAGTGAAATCATCCTCACCTAGATGATGTGGAAGTTAGCTATGGATGAGGAAAAGATTTATAAAGTGTATGTAAGCACTAAGGACACTTTCACACTGGGGATTGGGGGTAAAGTGCCGCTATTTTTAACCCCCACTAGCGGCTGAAAAATGGTTAAAAGCACCCGCAAAAGGTAAGGCGCATGAGCGAGGGACTCCAAGATGGCCGCGTAAGCCGGAAGCTCCTCACTACCCCAGCCAGCCAGCTGCCCTAGTGCCATCTCAAGGCCAGCCGCGACCCCGTACACAGCGGGATCTGTTCGGGGAACTCAGCGGCTTCCCACCCATGCCAGGCACAACAGCTAAAAGGGATTTGGGACCCCGATTTGAGGCCGGAGGAGTGCAGGCCGAATCCAAGATGGCGGCCACGCCTCAGACACGAGACACAGCATCAGGGGGAATACAGGCAAGTGATCGCTCCTGCTACACTGTCATATCCTCCTCCAGCGATCCTTTCACCCCTCCTAACCGCAGCCCCCTCAAATTATAACTCAGACATTCTGGATGATCACTCCCTGGCCACCCCCATGCTATCTCCTATGGGACATAACTCTAACCTCCAGCACACTAACAACATTATGGGAGGACCAGACACTGACATGCCCCAGAATGCAGGGGATCTCTTTCTCAAGTTATCTGACCTGTTGGAGAGGGGATTAGCTAACACAGCCCACAAAATCACAAATGACATTCGCTCTGATTTCTAGAACCTGGGCACCAGAATAGAAGCGATTGAACAGAAACTCGATTATACAGTCACAAGAACCAATCAAAACACTGATCATGTTCAGATTATTCAGGAGCAGTTGGATGTAGCCTTAAATAGGATCGATGATTTGGAAAACCGATCGAGAAGGGAGAACTTTAGGGTCAGAGGCATTCCAGAATCTTGCACAGATGTCCCAACAGCGGTGCAAGATTTTATCAAAACCCTTATTCCAGATATTTCTACACACAAGCTGGAATTAGACAGAGCCCACAGATCGCTGGGGCCCCCCAGGAAGGATGAGTCCTCCAGGGATGTAGTGGTGAAGCCGCACTACTACGGAGTGAAAGAGGATATTATGAAGCTTTCCCGCCAGCAACCGCACATCTCCTTTCAATGCCACGATGTTCAAATATTTGCAGACATTTCGCCTATGACGATACAAAAACGCAGAGCCCTCAAACCACTATTACTAATCCTGACGCAGAAGGAAATTAGATACTGGTGGGCTTTCCCCTTTGCTTTAAAATTCACCTACAAAGGCAAAACCCACTCATTCACCAATCTGTCTGAAGGAGAACGGGTCCTCCTTTCACTGAAGCTTATATCTCAGGACTCAGAGATGGACATGTCAAATACACAGTCCGGATCCTACAAGAGACCTACTCCAACCAGCCCAGTTTCCCCATTATGGAAAACTACCAAAAGCAGACGCTTGAGGGAACCGCTGCCCACCTGATTCCGACAAGTGTTTCCAGGTTTTCATACGAGGTACTCATCAGGGACGAATCCAGGATGCTAATAACCCTAATAATCCTATTTACTGAGATGGGGGCCCCCCCAGACTCCCCCACAGGTTTCGTAAGTCTGATTTACGGACCCATCAGGGTTAATGGAATCCCCCCACCTCCAGTACATCTTCTGACTCTGAAACCTTGGACCTGATAGGTCCCACCGATCCACAAGAATGTCTCTATATGCAATGCAAGCACTTCTGCTGGATCTTTGGATCCTACTCAAGCGGGTCGAAATACCATTGCTCCCCCCCTTGTTAAAAAGGTTTACCCTGTCCTCTATCTCTCAACTTGACAACAAGCAACAGAGATCGAATTCTTCGACCCTCCTCCCCTCTTGGACTTCTTCAACACCGGCTGGTAGATTTGGAGACCAGGAGTCGGACATGTTAGAACCCTGCGAAGATTTCTCCAAAGACTCTAGGGGGACATGCAGAGGACTTTTTAGAGGATTTTTACCTCATTCCCCTAACAACCTAGGGATAGGAATATCTATCCCCTAGTAGATTAAGATGCATCACTTCTCTTAATCCTACCCCTCTTCCCTCCCGCTCATCCCCCATTCCCCTCCTTTTACCCCCCCACCTCTACCTTCACCCCTCTTTCCCCTAAACCTTCCCAAGGCTTCTTAGGCCTACTGTAAGAATAATTCTGCCGGCTGGCTTTTACTCACACAGTTTACAATGTTATAGTTTTTAATTGGTTTTCATCACAAGGTTATGAAAAGTATTTTATACAGGTTGACCAATTGGGTTGGCACTGACTGGGGTAGCAGTCATGCGCCTCCATCCATCCCACGATAATGGAATCCCCATTGTCGGGAGATGGACAGTTAGCCCCCTTGGAGGGCTACTATTGTTTAATGTTTTGCGTCATTGGGAGGCACTTTTCGCCCTACCGATGCCGCAGGTCCTTTTTTGGGCCACTTTGTACGACATCATCCGCACTTTCTTTTTCTCTGTTTTTCCTTTCTTCTGTTCTTCTCTTCTAACCCTGTCTTCTTTTGTGCCAGTCCACAGGTCTTGCGGCTACGCTCCTCTCCTTCAGGTTCCAGGTCCTGCTTCACACCTCGAAAAGAAACTCTCCACAACAACCCAGAGGAGGTAAGAAATACTGACTCTCACATGTTTCCCCTACTCAGCCAATATGCCAAGTAACACTGTGCCCCTTACATCCTTTAAATAACGTCACACAATGCCCAAGGTCTAAACTCAGCGGTAAAGAGGCGTAAATTATTCCAGTCTTATCATGCACAAAAAATGGCGGTAGTCAGGATCCAAGAAACACATTTCTCATCAAGATATAACCCAACATTTTTACATGCTCAATATCCCCTATTCTTTCTAGCTAACGCGGAAGATAAGACCAGAGGTGTGGCAATACTATTTGCGAAAAATTGTAAATTCAAGCCCAGTCTGGTGCACAGAGACCCAGAGGGTAGATTCATTATGGTAAAGGGTAAAATAGATGAGTGCTTATACTCGTTCATATCATATTACTCCCCCAACAAGGGTCAGACAAAATTCTTTCAAGCAATGTTTCAAACTCTAAGCCCCCTATTAGAAGGAACGGTAATATTTGGAGGTGACTCTAATGTCGCTTTCGACCCTGGTCTAGATAAATCTAAACCTCTAACCACACAATCAGTCCGCCCCACAAAAACAAGTTCTAAGATTGCGAAACTTATTTATCAACAAGGCTTAGCCGATATCTGGAGAGAACATAACCCCACAAAGAGAGATTTTACACATTATTCAAACCCACACAGAACATACTCCAGGATTGACCACATCCTCCTGTCAGCGATCCATATCCCTTATGTAGTCAAGGCCTATATTAAGGACACAGCCTTATCAGACCATGCCATGGTGGTCATCACCTTACGGGGCAGTTCCCACAAACCACCCACTATCCAGTGGAGACTCAATGACACTATCCTTAATGACCCTATTTCAGTGATAGAGATTGAGAGGGAATTGAAAGATTACTTTTTGCGGAATGATGTGGAGGGAATCTCAGCGGAGACTCTATGGGCCGCTCATAAAGCTACCATGCGGGGAAAACTCATTCAAATGTCTTCTCAACGGAAGAAAGAACAAACAACGGAGATAGAGAAACTCGAGAGGGACTTCAAGGCCCTATGTAAACAACACAAAAGGGACCCTTCTAAGGTCCAAATAGCACAATTAAACGCAGCCAGAGTAGCTTTAAACTTAGCTCACACAGTAAGGGCCGAGAGATCCTTGAAATAGAATAATGCGAAATTCTACTTTCAGAGAGACAAGATGAGTACGCTATTAGCAAGAAAGCTCTCTCCCAAATTCACTAGCTTCACACTCCCAAACCTCAGACTACAGGATGGCTCCACAACACTTAACCCTCCAAAAATTCTGCAAGCATTTCAGTCTTTTTATTCTAACCTATATCAGAAAAATGACTCTATGTCAGAGTCTTCCATGAAATCATTCCTAGATGATCTTAATATACCCACTCTAAGGAAAGACCATGTAGACCTCATGGAAGCACCCTTCTCCACAGAAGAAACATTAGATGTAATTAAAAATTTAAAAGGGGTTCAGCTCCCGGCCCTGATGGATTCTCCAATCAATATTACAAAACCTTTGCGAATACCTTAGCACCCCATATTACTAAATTCTTCAACTCCAAAAGGGCAGGGGTACCTCTAGAACCACAACTAAATATGGCTTTCATCTCTGTCATCCCCAAACCCGACAAGGATCCATCTTTAGTTGAGAACCACAGACCAATATCGCTGATTAATAATGATTTGAAAATACTTACTAAAATCCTAGCTAACAGAATTAACTCCTTCATCAACCAATATATAAACAAAGACCAAGTAGGCTTTATACCAGGAAGACAGGGCCCGGATCAAGTTAGAAGGGCGGTCGATATTGTCTCATTACTACAATCGGGTTGGGATGGAGGCCCACGACAGGAAGGCTTATTACTGTTGTTGGACCTTCAAAAGGCCTTCGACTCCTTGTCATGGTCATACCTATTCACAGTCCTGGGACGTTGGGGATTTGGGGAAAAGTTCATAAATATCCTGAAAGCTCTATACTCCACTCCTAGTGCCAAGGTCAAACTACACGGATTCTATTCAGATCCCATTCAAATAACCAGGGATACCAGACAGGGGTGGCCCCTATCCCCTCTGATATTTGCGTTGGCTATAGAGGTTCTGGCCATTGCAATCAGTTCTAACCAAAACATTAAAGGTGTGAATTGTGGTTCGCACACCCACAAGTGCGCCCTTTTTGCGGATGACATCCTTCTATTTGTCACATCCCCAACTACCTCTCTACCCAATATATGCAAACTCTTAAAAACATTTGGATCCTTGTTGGGTCTACGGGTCAACATGGACAAATCCCAGGCATTAAACATTTCACTTCAAGAGGCAGAAGTAGACAGGCTCAAGCCTTCATTCAAATTTAAACCTTACCCCCAAGTTTGAGTGGCTTTTTCAAGCCAATTTCCCTCCCATGTTCCGCAAATTAGAATCTGACATTCTATCCTGGTCCCATTACAATATATTCTGGCTAGGTAGAATACATTCTATCAAAATGACTTTATTGCCCAAGCTCCTCTATTTGTTTAGGTCGCTCCCGATAGACATTAGAAAACACCATCTCAAATCACTCCAAGGGAAGATGATAAAATTAATATGGGGTAAAAAAGGATACAGGCTAGCCCGCAATATTCTTTTTAGTCCCAAAACCAGGGGGGACTAGGTCTGCCAGACCTATATAGCTACTACCAAGCAGCCAGACTGGCCCAATTCTCAATGGTATATTTCAGAGTTGAGAAACCCGATTGGATAAATATTGAGAGACAAGCTGTCCCGACACACACCATAGACTACCTCCTCTGGTGCTCCATGAAATCAAGGCCTTCCATATTAGCTCCGGCATTGTCCCAATCCTTTAAATTATGGGACACCGTGAAACATTTACCAGCACTGACCTCAATCATCCACCCCCTAGACCACATTTTCCATAATCCCCGTTTTGGACCAGGCATGGACATCAAGTCCTTCCAATGGTGGCTGGACAAGGGGTTGTATCGTATTGGCCACTTTTTCACTCCCTCGGGTCCGATTACATTAAAGCACTGTATAGATAAACTTGATCTCCCAGGCTCAGAGAGATTCAGATTCATCCAGATCTCTCACTTCCTCTCCTCACTCATGAAGGGACAGGCACACCCTATGGAATTCACACAATATGAGCGCTGGTGCGGCAAAGCTTTAGACATAAAGGGGGGCATATCTCTCATATATGCGTCTCTTGTGGAACCTACCACCAAATTTTCTTACATGGAGGCGTGGGAGAGGGACCTGCAGGAGACCTGGAACCTGGAAGAGTGGCATCGGAGGGGAACTAGAGCCTTTCAAGGTATCTTAAATATTTCATTAATAGAAGCTAACCTAAAAGTGTTAATGAGATGGTATCTAGTACCCTCCAGACTAGCGACTATGTTTTCTTCTGCTTCTTCGTTATGCTTCAGAGGTTGTCAAGCTCAGGGCTCCATGATTCATATCCGGTGGGATTGTCCGAGATTAAGAGGTTTCTGGAACAAAATGTTCGCCATGATTCGAAAAGTCTCGGGTCTTCCTATTGCGAAATCTCCCCAAGTGGCATTACTCAATGCCCCAATTCCTAAGACAGCGAAACATTCACAAAAGTTGATATCCTTTATGTTGATAGGTGCTAAAACCACCATAGCTAAGGCATGGAAGCAACCCGCAGTGTCTTTCCAGGCAGCCAAAAGAAAGATTTCGTGGATCATGTCCCAAGAAAAACTGGTCAGTTCTATGACGGACACCACTAATTCATTTGAGGCAACATGGGAGCCCTGGGCTAGGCATATAGGCATTCCCCTTACCCCTGGTATACAAACGGTATGTACAAGCTAATAAAAAACCGGACCGGGCACAACTGTATTCAATCATCCTAGCTTTCTATCTCTCTCTTCTTTCCTTCTTCTCTGTCCTTTCTTTCTGCTAATATAGTGATCTGAAATCACAACCGTAGTGTATCAGTAATATTTCCCTTACTAGTCTACAATGGAGTAGAATTTCTTAAGTCAACATAAGATGTTGAATAGTGAGTTGAAGACATGGATTCAAAACGGATTATTACCAGTTAGATAGGAGCTGCTGGAGAGGACCGTTTACTTATCTAGGAGTCCCTATTTTTACCCCAGGGACTTTTGCAGGTCCCTGGGCGCGGGGCCAGTAGGGATCCCGGGGTAGCCAAAACTCTTTCCCTGGAGATGGGGGGGGGGGGGCACCTGACACAGTGTGAACCCATTAAGGGTGTTGGGAGTGTCAACCCACTCAGGGAACATAAGATTCCGCTTTCCCTACTGCTCCAATAGCATTTATAAGTTGTTTTGAATGATTGATTAATATTTTTGTACATTTCAAATGTTACTCCCTTATTAGTACGGGATTTGTCAGTATACCTTTGGATTTAATTACAATGTACTGCACTGCTCTTTAATAAAGCTTTTTTCAAAATTAAAAAAAAAAAAAAGCACCCGCCAAGTGCTGCTTTGCTGACTCTTCGGTGGCGCTGCCCATTGATTTTTTAAATGGGCAGGGGTGCTTTAAGAGTGGTGTATACACCGCTCCTAAAGCACCTCAAAGATGCGGCTTGCAGGACTTTTTCTATTGTCCTGCCAGCGCACTGCTCCAGCACTCTGGCTTTCACACTGGAGTGACAGGAGAGACGCTTTAAAGGCACTATTTTTAGCACTATAGAGCCTGTAAAACGCCTGAGTGTGAAAGTAGCCTAATAATGAATTTATCTTATTTGCACTCTTTTCCTCTCTTAAATATACCATTGAAATTGTTCTGTTATATCTGTTCAGTTAGTGCAAAAATCTTCCTGTGTACTCTAAGCCTTTTTTTTTTTTATCCAAAAAAACGTTTTTATTGAAAAACGAGTACATACAGTCCAATGATCTTCAGGTAAGATATACAAAATACATGGGTAATTTCCAGAAAAGGTGAAGATATAACATAAAACATTTGAATATTAATATAGTCCTCATCACCAACCAATATGTTTACTAAGTCTAGTTCCGCAGCGTACCCCACCCACTGTCCACAACAGGCTGGGCTATCAAGCACAGTTTAAAGCTAATGCAGGGTACAAAATGCATTCAGCCACTGTTAAGGCTCAATAATCTGTCCATGACCAAGTCATCCGGGGCAAGCCCAGGAGTACCAAGCCATGGCTCCGAAAGTTTTTCAAATTTTCGTGAACAACCCCTGTGTTGGTATATAATTTTTTCCATTCTCAGTGTATTGCCTAGTTCAGTAACCCATTCCTTAACTGAAGGAGGCGTCTCAGACTTCCAGTGCACCATGATCAACTTACGGGCCACAAAAAGGGCCCTGGTGAGGGCTTCTCTGAAATGAGGGTCCCATTCCAATTCATCCAGCAAATTCAAAATGCAGTGTCTAGGATCCAATGGAATTGACACCCCAAACACCGCACTCAGCATATCTATCACCCCCTTCCAATACACATGTAATCTGGGGCACTGCCATAGCATATGTATTAAATCCCCATTCTCTCTTTTACATCTAGTACATGTTGGTGTGGTGAGCAGTCCCATATTATGTAACCTGTGAGGTGTGTAATATATTCTCAGGAGTGTATATAGTTGCGTCAGCCTTTGCGTTACATTCAGTGAGCATACTGAAACTGACTGTAGAGCTTCCTCTCATTGATCCTCATCTAAGGGTCCTACGTCCAACTCCCATTTCCTTTTCACTGTCAAGGGGTGTTTTGTAAGGTATTTGTGGAGTAAGGTGCTATAGCTCTGGGAAATGAAACCTTTAGCGGTCTCTGCTGCTTTAAGTAGAGCGATAAGCGAGTCTGTATGCCATTCAGGTTTTTGATTGAGCTATAAAAGCATGTCTAAGTTGCATATAATAGAAGAGCATGTGTGCTGGCAGTCTATAAAGATCCCTAAGAGAATCAAATAATCGCAATTTACCTTCACTTATTATTTGCATTAGGTAAAAAACACCAAACCTCTTCCACCTCTCCGCATGTTGTAATTTGGCATGCTCCGGATAGGAGTCATTTCCCCAAATAAGGCTATACTCATTGATGCCTATCGCCTCCTGTAAATACTTAGTTTTATTCCATACCTTTTGTATAAGGACATATGTGGGGAAACTTTTGTGAGGTTTTCCGAAAGCTGATGCCTCTATAGCGGTTGGAACAGATTTTCCACCTATCGTGTGGAACATTATATATTCTGAAGCACTAGGAGTTCTGTCTGCAAGGTCTCCCTCCAGGACAGATACTTGCCCATTGGTTCTGACCTCTATGACCCGTGCAATAGGGCAGCATACACAGAGTTCAGCCTTATGAGCTCCTATCTGACTTGTCTGTCTAACAATTACAGAGCTTGCATTTATATACCATTTCACAAGTCTTATCTCAACTATCTCTCTTACATGTGATTGGTCGCTAAGATCTACGTCAAAGTAACTAACCATAAATCTGACACTTGTTCTACAACCAGACAAACTTAATTATTCCCAAAATTCCTATATGTTCATTAAAGTGTTTTATAACTGGGTTTGTCCAATTAAAAACAGCTGTGTAGAGACTAGGGATGAGCCGAACACCCCCCTGTTCGGTTCGCACCAGAACATGCGAACAGGAAAAATGTTCGTTCGAACACGCGAACGCCGTTAAAGTCTATGGGACACGAACATGAATAATCAAAAGTGCTAATTTTAAAGGCTAATATGCAATTTATTGTCATAAAAAGTGTTTGGGGACCTGGGTCCTGCCCCAGGGGACATGGATCAATGCAAAAAAAAGTTTTAAAAACGGACGTTTTTTCAGGAGCAGTGATTTTAATAATGCTTAAAGTCAAACAATAAAAGTGTAATATCCCTTTAAATTTCGTACCTGGGGGGTGTCTATAGTATGCCTGTAAAGGGGCGCATGTTTCCTGTGTTTAGAACAGTCTGACAGCAAAATGACATTTTGAAGGAAAAAACTCATTTAAAACTACCGCGGCTATTGCATTGCCGACAATACACATAGAAGTTCATTGATAAAAACGGCATGGGAATTCCCCAAAGGGGAACCCCGAACCAAAATTAAAAAAAAAAAATGACGTGGGAGTCCTCCTAAATTCCATACCAGGCCCTTCAGGTCTGGTATGGATATTAAGGGGAACCCCGGCCAAAATTAAAAAAAAAAAATGACGTGGGGTTCCCCCTAAATTCCATACCAGACCCTTCAGGTCTGGTATGGATTTTAAGGGGAACCCCGCGCCAAAAAAAAAAAAAAAACGGCGTGGGGTCCCCCCAAAAATCCATACCAGACCCTTATCCGAGCACGCAACCTGGCAGGCCGCAGGAAAAGAGGGGGGGACGAGAGTGCGGCCCCCCCTCCCTCCTGAACCGTACCAGGCCACATGCCCTCAACATTGGGAGGGTGCTTTGGGGTAGCCCCCCAAAACACCTTGTCCCCATGTTGATGAGGACAAGGGCCTCATCCCCACAACCCTGGCCGGTGGTTGTGGGGGTCTGCGGGCGGGGGGCTTATCGGAATCTGGAAGCCCCCTTTAACAAGGTGACCCCCAGATCCCGGCCCCCCCCCTGTGTGAAATGGTAAGGGGGTACATAAGTACCCCTACCATTTCACAAAAAAAGTGTCAAAAATGTTAAAAATGACAAGAGACAGTTTTTGACAATTCCTTTATTTAAATGCTTCTTCTTTCTTCTATCTTCCTTCATCTTCTGGTTCTTCTGGTTCTTCTGGCTCTTCTGGTTCTTCCTCCGGCGTTCTCGTCCAGCATCTCGTCCGCGGCGTCTTCTATCTTCTTCTCCTCGGGCCGCTCCGCACCCATGGCATGGGGGGGAGGCTCCCGCTCTTCTCTTCTTCTTTTCTTCTCTTCTTCATTTTCTTCTCCGGGCCGCTCCGCAATCCATGCTGGCATGGAGGGAGGCTCCCGCTGTGTGACGGCGCTCCTCGTCTGACAGTTCTTAAATAACGGGGGGGCGGGGCCACCCGGTGACCCCGCCCCCCTCTGACGCACGGGACATGACGGGACTTCCCTGTGGCATTCCCTGTGACGTCACAGGGAAGTCCCGTCAAGTCACCGTGCGTCAGAGGGGGCGGGGTCACCGGGTGGCCCCGCCCCCCCGTTATTTAAGAACTGTCATACGAGGAGCGCCGTCACACAGCGGGAGCCTCCCTCCATGCCAGCATGGATTGCGGAGCGGCCCGGAGAAGAAAATGAAGAAGAGGAGAAGAGAAGAAAAGAAGAAGAGAAGAGCGGGAGCCTCCCCCCCATGCCATGGGTGCGGAGCGGCCCGAGGAGAAGAAGATAGAAGACGCCGCGGACGAGATGCTGGACGAGAACGCCGGAGGAAGAACCAGAAGAGCCAGAAGAACCAGAAGAACCAGAAGATGAAGGAAGATAGAAGAAAGAAGAAGCATTTAAATAAAGGAATTGTCAAAAACTGTCTCTTGTCATTTTTAACATTTTTGACACTTTTTTTGTGAAATGGTAGGGGTAAGTACCCCCTTACCATTTCACACAGGGGGGGGCCGGGATCTGGGGGTCACCTTGTTAAAGGGGGCTTCCAGATTCCGATAAGCCCCCCGCCCGCAGACCCCCACAACCACCGGCCAGGGTTGTGGGGATGAGGCCCTTGTCCTCATCAACATGGGGACAAGGTGTTTTGGGGGGCTACCCCAAAGCACCCTCCCAATGTTGAGGGCATGTGGCCTGGTACGGTTCAGGAGGGAGGGGGGGCCGCACTCTCGTCCCCCCCTCTTTTCCTGCGGCCTGCCAGGTTGCGTGCTCGGATAAGGGTCTGGTATGGATTTTTGGGGGGACCCCACGCCGTTTTTTTTTTTTTTTGGCGCGGGGTTCCCCTTAAAATCCATACCAGACCTGAAGGGTCTGGTATGGAATTTATGGGGAACCCCACGTCATTTTTTTTTTTTTTTTTTTGGCCGGGGTTCCCCTTAATATCCATACCAGACCTGAAGGGCCTGGTATGGAATTTAGGAGGACTCCCACGTCATTTTTTTTTTTTAATTTTGGTTCGGGGTTCCCCTTTGGGGAATTCCCATGCCGTTTTTATCAATGAACTTCTATGTGTATTGTCGGCAATGCAATAGCCGCGGTAGTTTTAAATGAGTTTTTTCCTTCAAAATGTCATTTTGCTGTCAGACTGTTCTAAACACGGGAAACATGCGCCCCTTTACAGGCATACTATAGACACCCCCCAGGTACGAAATTTAAAGGGATATTACACTTTTATTGTTTGACT
This sequence comes from Lithobates septentrionalis, assembly GCA_037952835.1. Classification (NCBI taxonomy): domain Eukaryota; kingdom Metazoa; phylum Chordata; class Amphibia; order Anura; family Ranidae; genus Lithobates; species Lithobates septentrionalis. The sequence continues at coordinate 40,991 of JBBDGP010004519.1, read as the reverse complement.
TTAAGCATTATTAAAATCACTGCTCCTGAAAAAACGTCCGTTTTTAAAACTTTTTTTTGCATTGATCCATGTCCCCTGGGGCAGGACCCAGGTCCCCAAACACTTTTTATGACAATAACTTGCATATTAGCCTTTAAAATTAGCACTTTTGATTTCTCCCATAGACTTTTAAAGGGTGTTCCGCGGCATTCGAATTTGCGAACAGCCAATGTTCGAGTCGAACATGAGTTCGACTCGAACTCGAAGCTCATCCCTAGTAGAGACAGTCTGGCACCTAGCTGTCTTATCAAGCTCTTCTTATCTTGATACTAGCTTCAAGGAGTTGCAGATTTACGACTATGAGACAATGAACTTTCAATAACCCCACCAGATGTGTTATATGTTTTACTATATAATCCTATATGCAAAAGTACTGTATCAAATATATATATATATATATATATATATATATATACATACACATATACATATATAAATATATATATATACACACATACACACATACACACACATAGCCAATTACTAATTCAATATTGTCTAATTATTACATACATATATATATATATATATACACAAATACATACACACATGTATTTCCTTATTCAATGTATTTTAACAGTTTTAATGAGGGCTCAAAGACCTTTGTTTGACCCTGTCAAACTTAATTAATATTCTGTACATAACTTTCCTGTATTCCACCTAATTATTTTCCTTGTCAAAAGAAGTTTATTGAGTATACAATGTTATAAAGATACATAAAGTAAGTTTACAAGGATCTATAAAGTAAGCTCATTGTTTTACAATAGGGTTTATATAGGTAAATATCATGAAATTTCAAATATTAAACATTGGGTTCACGTAAACCTAAATTAAAGATATATATCATTTCCTTAGTTACTTTTGTAGGTATTTAAATGATTTATACCTACTATACATATTGTTTACAAGTAGAGTGTATATAGGTCAAATAAATTCTGATAATGAGCTTTAATCGTAAGGTGGAGAAAAGGAAAGAGAAAGAAGAAAAAGGGTTGAAAGGTAGAGGTATGGTCCACTAGGCTGTCCCGCTCGTCAGTTTATTATTCTTTTTAGTTCTCTTTGAAGCCTTAGAATGGGTGTCTCTGTAAGTCATTTAATCTGTTACCATGGCAACAGGACAGAGTCATTGAAGTTTGACAGGAACTGTTGTTTTATCCAAGGATGCCAAAGTTTTTCAAATTTTGGAATTTGATTTTGATCGATGGCTACCATCTTAGCATGGGACATTGTATTATTCATTCTGTGAATTGTTTCTGCTAGTACCAATGTAGAAGATTTCCATGCCTTGGCCACTGTTTGTTTTGTAGCCGTTATTAGTTGGATCATAAGTTTGAATTGAGAGAGTGTTAACCATTCCGGTTTTAGATTAAGTAAAGTTAAATATGGATCTGGTTGTATTATTTTTTTAAATATTTTAGATGCAATCACGAAGACTTCCTTCCAGAAGGTTTGGATTACTGGGCACGTCCACCATATGTGTAAATATGTGCCTATTTCTGGGCATCCTCGAAAACAAAGAGCTGAGGTATTAGGTGAATATTTTGCCACTCTAGCGGGTACAAGGTACCAGCGGGTTAGGACTTTATAATTTGTCTCCAGTGCTAAGATGTTGGGTGAAGATGACTTAGATGTGAGCCATATGTTAGACCAGTCCGTGTCTTCTAGTTCGTCCCAGGTCCTCCTCCCACCTCTGAACGTAAGAGGGTCTATTAAGATTTGCTACTCCATATAATTGATTATAAAGTGATGAAATTGTACCTTTAGCAAATGGATCTTTTGTACAGATTGATTCAAAAATGGATAATTGGGATAATGGTGTATCCCCCTTTAGGAATGGTGTATAGAAATTTTTGATTTGGAGATATCTAAATATCTCAGAGTTTGGTAGATCGTATTTTTCTCTAAGCGATGGGAATGAAAGAAATGATTTAGATGCTATGAAGTCATTTAGTGTCTGAATGCCTGATGTTGTCCAAGCTTTAAAAGAATTTGGGTAGATCCATGCCGGATAAAAGGCCGGATTTCTGATAAAAGAAAGGAGAGGATTGTGTGGAGATTGTAACTGATATTTGGTTTTTAGTTTATCCCAGAGAGATAAGAAGTGATTAGTTATGGGATTATGAATTTTAAAGCGGTCTTTAGGATCAAGCCATAATAAATTTGATATTAATAGAGGGTCATTTTCTGAAGCCTCTATAAATACCCATAATGGGATTTCCTGTTTTGCATGGTATTTGGACAGACTGGCCAAATGTGCTGCTCTGTAGTAGTTAGTAAAATTAGGGTATCCCAGGCCTCCTTTATTTTTGGGAAGATGTAGTGTGTGTATAGGTATACGTGGTTTAGAGGAGCCCCATATAAACAAAGTTGTTCTTTTTTGTACTATTCTCAAAAAATAGGAAGGAATTGGAATAGGGAGGACTCTGAATAGATAAAGCAATTTGGGTAGAATAGTCATTTTGATTGCATTAATCTTCCCTATCCAGGATAAAGGAAGTTGCGACCATTGTTTTATTAGATTTGTGATCTGTCTTAATACAGGAGGATAATTGGTTGGGAATAAGTCAGAATGAGATGCTGTTAAATGAATTCCAAGATATGGGATTGATTTTTCTGCCCATGTGAATGGGAGTGCAGCCCTATCCGGGATCAATTCCATGTTTGTGAGTGAAATATTAAGCACTAGGCATTTCTTATGATTAATCATAAGGCCGGATAGGGCTGCAAATCCATCAAGAGCTGGTATTAAGTTAGGACCAGAGACCTGTGGTGATGATAGAAAAAGTAATATATCGTCTGCAAATATACATAATTTGTGTGTAATACCTCCTACTTCAATGCCAGTTATAGTTTGGTTTGTTCTGATGTATTGGGCCATGGGTTCGAGTATAAGGGCAAATAATAAGGGAGATAATGGGCAACCCTGTCGGGTACCTCTTTCGATATTAAAGGCTTCAGATTTGTATCCAGCATATTTTATATAGGCTTTGGGTTTATTATATAATGCTTTGATCCATGTTAAAAAGTGGGGTCCAAAACCCCATTTTTGTAATTAATGAATATTGCATATATTGCCAGGATACTGTGTCAAATGCCCTCTTAATATCGAGAGATAGAAAACATAAAGGGATTTTCCGTTTTTTAGCAATATGTGCAAATAACACTGCCCTGCGTATATTATCGCCTGCCTGTCTATTTGGCATGAAGCCTACTTGATCTCTATGTATTAATTTTCCTATAATGCTATTGAGGCGTTTTGCTATTATTTTTGCTAATAATTTAATATCGTGGTTTAACAGAGAGATAGGCCGATAATTCACACAGGAAGTATCATCAGAAAGGGGTTTTGGGATCATACAAACAATTGCCATTAGTGTTTCTTGCCGAAAAGAATGTCCATCTAGAAGTTTGTTAAAAGTTTCAGTGAGAATGGGAGAGAGTATTTCTGAGAATGTTTTATAGTATAAAGCCGAGTAGCCGTCTGGGCCTGGTCTTTTGTTAAGTTTTAGATCTTTTATGGCGTTAGCAACTTCATCTATAGTTATAGGCTCATCCAAACTGCTTTTTTGATTCTGAGATAACTCAGGTAAGGTTATTTTTGAGAAGAAGGATTCAGCTTCTGTAGGATTAAATTCATTGTTTGTCTTGTATAAAGTTGCGAGATGTGAGTGAAATTTATGGACTATTTTAACTGGATTACAAGTGTAAACATTTTTTGATAATTTCAAACGTATTGGTTTGAAAGATTTGTTAGTTGAATTTAATGCCCGAGCCAAATATGTACCTGGTTTGTTTGTATTCATGTAGAAATTGTGTTTGGAGCGTTTGAGGGATTTATCAACTGACTCAGTGAGAAATAGATCGTATTCCAATCTAGATTTTTCCAGATGAGATTTTGTACTCTGAGATGGATTATCTTGAAATGATATGTAGGCTGCATTAAAATTGAGTTCTAGTTTTTTTGCTAGATTTTTGCGTTCCCGTTTAAATAGTGCCATTTGTCTTTGTATTGTACCACGCAAGACAGGCTTATGAGCTTCCCACAGTGTTATTGGGGAGATGTCTGTTGTATTATTAATTGATATGTATTCCTTTAAAGCTTGTTCAATGGCCATCTGATGTAGTGGGTGTTTGAGCATTATGTCCGGTAAGTACCACATTGGGTCATGCGCTTTTGGTATGGCTGAGGCTATAGTAGTGTATACTGCATTATGGTCAGACCACGGAATCGGAATTATATCTAATGCAATAATTTCTGGTATCATTCCTATTGTTAGAAAAATATGATCTATTCTGGTGAAGGTTTGATGAGGGTGCGAGAAATAAGTGAATTTCTTTTTCATTGGGTTACTTTCTCTCCATGAATCTACCAGATTGTATTTGGAAAGAAGTTGAGAAAAAGGTAATCTAGAGGTTATTTTGGATGGTGTAAAAGGTGATTTATCTAGAAATGGGAGGAGGACCTGGTTCGAATCCCCACACATTATCACTGTTCCTATTTTGTGTGTATTAATCACTTGTAATATATGTGAGAGGAATGGTGTAGGTTGTTTGTTAGGAGCGTAGTAGGAAATCACCGTGATTGCTGTATCCATTATATAACCCATGAGTATCAGGTATCTACCTTCTGGGTCTTTAATTTCTGATGATAAGGTGAATGGTGTGGATCGGTGAAATGCAATTAGAGTTCCTCTTTGCTTGGTACAAGCAGAAGCCGTGTAAATTTGTTGATAAAAAGGAGAAATATATTTTGGAGTAGAATCTTTGGTGAAGTGTGTTTCTTGGAGGCATACTATGTGAGCCTTCTTGTTATGGAAAGTACGGAAGGCTTTGGTCCTTTTTTGAGGGACATTTATTCCCTGAACATTCAGGGAAAGTATATTCAGTGGTGCCATGGCAATAGATCAAATAGTTTTGACTTACTTTTTGTTATGCAGAGCTGACTGCGCAGATCAACCTGTGTGGACTGAAGAGATGAATAGATAGAAAAGAAACCAGTGAATTCTGGAGTAAAGAGTAAACAAAAAACATATGAGATTAGATGATACATTGTATAAATTATTTTTTGCAAGTAATCACAATTTACCCGTGAAAGAGAATAAATATCTCTCTCAGGGGAATAAGTGCCTTCGTCACACTCCCACATAATATGGTTGGGAGAATGAGGAAGGCTAATGGGGGTACACGGATCTTCCGCTTACAGGAGAGAAGTGCTATGTCAAAAGACATCAAAATGATGTTTCATTAATTGGAGTGCAGAATATAGTTTTTGTTGAAATTATTTATTCCAGGGTGGTTGTATATGGTTAGTCTTGCCCTAGGCTAAATAATTCAGTTAGAAAGGTACTGTTAATAACTTTGGTATTGGTGAAGATAGTTTGAATTATTTTGGGATTTTAACCCTTTTAGAGTAAACAATTACATATTTTATTCATATGTAACTGTTTAGATATGTTAACTCATAAAGTTGAGGTTGTATTGCTTCATATTAGAACAAAAACATAATTCTAGGAACTAGTTAGGTAATAATATATTTGTTTTAAGAAAAGAAAGAAAAAGCTTCCATTACTTCTGGATTATTGAACATATTTGTCCTAAAAAGTAATAAATCTATTGTTATTACCTGATAATATATAACTGAACAAGAATTTCCTTATTTCACTTATATATTCTAAGGCTATATGAATCAGAAGTAATAAGAAATATAACTGGAATGTAACATGATCCCACACAGTGTGTGACTATCAGAATGCAGTTACATTCAGTTATAAATATAGGGTTTTTTTATAGAGAACCATCTCTTAGTATAATAAATGAAGAGATATCAGGAATTAGGATGTCAGTCCATTGAATCTTCTTGGTCCATGGATGATGTGGCATAACGGCCTCTTTTGTGAGAATGATGATTCCCATTTTGTTCTGAAATTTTCTGGGTGCTGCCTGAAGGTGAAGATGACGCCATTCTTCTGCGTGTGGGAGAGTTGCTGCTTGTGGGTTCTGTCAGATTTAATTTTAAAAGGGTTTGTTGTAGTTCATCTGCTGATCTGCTTCTGTAAATTGTACCTTGGTAGTTAAATCTGACTGAAAAGGGGAAGCCCCATTGATACATAATGTTGTGGCGTTACAGTTCCATTAGTTGGGGTTTCATGGATCGTCTTTTAGTAATAGTAAGTTGGGATAGGTCAGCAAAAATTTGATAATTGTGTCCTTGAAAATTAAGTTCCTTTTTTTTTGTTGCAGCAATTAGTATTTGTTCTTTCGTTCTGTAATAATGAAATTTTGTGATTATATCACGTGGGGGTCCATCTTTCTTTTTGGCTGTGAGGGCTCTGTGTACTCTGTCCAGTTCTAAACGTTCAATAGGGATATCTGGCTTTAGTTCTTGTAATAGAGCAGTAATAGTAGATTGCAGGTCTGTCACAGTTTCAGGTATTCCCCTTATGCGCAAGTTTGAACGTCTGGCTCTATTTTCGTAATCTTCGATCTTAGTTTGAAGTATTAAATTCTCTTTTTTTAATTGTTCCAATTCTGTTATATTTTCTTGGGTTGTAATTTCAATTTCATCCATTTTTATTTCTAAGGCTGCGGTGCGGTTTCCCAGCTCTCTTATTTCTTTGGTTAGGCTTTTTGTTATTTGGTCTGAGGTTTGTTTTAAAGCCTTATGAAGCATCTTTTCAAATTGTAATAATATTACTGGGGATACTGAGGAGGCTTGTGGAGAAGTTTGTGAGAGGATTTGTTCTGTATCTGACTCAAATGGAGAGTCTTGCTGTGACATTTTCTGTCTGTGAGAGCGCCCTGATGCTGTATCTTGTCAAATGGATACCTTTTTGAGCCTGCAGGCTCCGCTTTGTCCTTCTCTTCTCTCCTCAGCGGTGTGGAGCTCTAACAATGCATGTCTGCTCTGCTAGGCTCCGCCTCCTGCCCCCTCCCACCTAATTATTTTAACCACCTGTTTTCTTATCTGTCTGAGACAATTCTATATTACTTGAATCTATTCTAATGAACTTTCACCCAGTAAACTATAAAAGTATAAGAAAGAAGCAGAGGGGTCATCCAAAGTTCAGCATTTAAAAATGAAGACTTTCTAAATCTATGGAAAACACAGTATACATTATTAAAAATTAATAATTGTTGCTTTACTTATTGAATAATAATATTGATAAAACCACTACTGTATAATAATAATAATAATAATAATAATCAATAAAATATATGCAAATCAATATGACTAATATGAAATACATTGGCTAATATGAGATTCTACAACATTTCCCCCCTGTTGAGGCTTCACACAAGCCTCACAGCAATTACAATACAGATCACCCACCATGCCCTTCAGAGACCCCATACACCCGACACTTATCACAAATTGTCCAAAAAATAAAAACAAATCAGTCCAAAAAATAAAAATAAATAAATAAATCAGTCCAAAAAATAAAAATAAATAAATAAATCAGTCCAATCAAAAACACTGCATCTTCTTCTGTAGCTGCAAAGTCCTTCTCCATATGTGGCACGGCAAACATAGTTGTCAGTCTCAGTGGCATTGTGATCATAATTGCCACAAACTTCTTGCAACAGGCAACAGTTACTCAGCAACATCACATCAAGGATAACAGGGAAGAGGAACAATCCGTTCAGCTAGTGAATGAAAGCCAAGTATGTGGTCCCAAGGAGCATTCAGCAGACTCAGTCCCATAAGGCTCTGCCTTTTCCTGCATAGGTCTTTTCAGCTTAGCCAAGTGCTTGATGTGTCTGGAGAGATCTCCTTCATCATCATTTGCTGGTCCAGTATCATAGCACAAGCTGCTTTGGATGCTGTAAGACACAAGTTCAGTGCATACCTGTTCTGCAAGGATACAAGTCTCAGATTTTCCAGTTCCTCCTTTTATGCATGAAATCCTTCCTTTGTAGCAATTAACATTTGTAACAAGTTGCATCATGTCTTCTGCGATCACCCAATATTTGTCTGGATATAAAATACACTTCAAAATTATAGTTATAAAAAATAAAAATAATAGTCAGTGTCAGGATACAATAGGTCTCTGGCAAGCATTTCAGGGCAACCTACAAAGCAATGGCTCCTACACTTTACTTCTACAGCATCTACTAACGAAATATACACATATCTATATAGTTTTATGATAATACAATACTCTTAGAATATTAATAATTATTATCAGTATAAATCCCTTGAAGTACATGTTTTCAGTACAAAGTATTTTATATAGACTATTCTTTTACATTTCCCAACCTTTACTATTTCCCATACAATAATTGTAAAATTCCTATAATTTCTTAATCTTGACTCCAACTATCAGTCACTATTACCCTGGTCATAATTTTGTCAGTGGATCCGCGCTACAGGGTGTATTTGCAACTGCAGCCCCCCTATGTAAACAAGGGACACTAACGTGTACCCTGAAGCAGATACGTGTGGCAAGGTAGGGAATGGCGCTGTGCAAAAAAAAAAGGGGGTATATTGGTATATAATATATCTAATAATGGTGGTAGGTGCACCAATGTGACATGCTGTAGGGAACACCAGTAAATAGTACCCTCAAAGTGCAGTGCTATTAATTAATAAATAATGATAGTCAAGTGCTAATCAATTGATAATCAATCAGTGAGTAAAAAAATGTTTTAAAAGTTTACAACTGTGATCTCATGTGTAAGTATTGATAGGGTGACCACTAGTAATGTGAAAGAGTGTCAAGTGCAGTACAGTATTCCAGCTCCCCGCTGGATGGTAGGAAGTGAGATGCAAATATTAAATTAAAATAAAGAGTGTCCACAGTCCTCTATAGTAAGAGAAAAGTGCTAAACAATATGTGTAAAAAATATATGCACCATATATAAACATAGAGTCTAACCACGACCATATGCATAAAAATGTGTGTAAGGTAAAGGATATCCACAGTCCTCTATAATAAAGTGCTAGGAATACGAAACAATATATAAAAAAAAAGGGAATACGTAGAAAAAAATAAAATAAAGAATGTGCAAATATAAAGACTCAACGTGGTGAATGGTTAATATATATATATATAAAGGTAAGTCTCTAATATCCTGATGATAAACCAATATAGAGTCTCATATAAAGGTGGCAAAAAAGTTCATGTGATATCTTCCACAGGATTTCCTCCAAATATTTAAACAAACACACTCCCCCCGATGTGATCCCACTCACCGGAACGCTGTACCCCTGCAGGGGTATGGGCATAGGAAGTGTGTACGCCAGATCCCGATCCAATCCAGATGTCAATCAGATCCCCGTGTGTCGGTGTCCTCTCAACCCGGATCAGCCACTCATGGAAGAGATGGGGGAAGATATGCCCCAAGCGTGGCTAATTTATTCATGGACATGTGGGAAGAAGAAAATATATACAGAAGTCCACGCCCGGAGATTGAATTTTACCGTCGTTATATTGATGACGTGATTATAGTGTGGAGGGGCACGGCAGAGTCATTTCATAATTTCCTAGGAGCAATGAATCAAAACAAATACGGCATCACTTTCAGTGGGACATGTGATCCTCAAGAAATTGATTACCTAGATGTACAGATTTTCAAAGAGAACAACGAATTACATACCAGAACTTTCTTCAAGGCTACGGATCGTAATGGCTACATTCCAACATCTAGTTGCCATCATCCGAAGTGGAAGCAGAACATTCCGAAAGGCCAACTAATGAGGTTGCGAAGAAATTGCTATAGGATAGACGATTATTACAGTCAAGCCGACACCCTGATTAAAAAATTCATTGATAAAGGATACCACAAAGAACCCCTAATGAGATATAAGATGGAAATAGGGAGCTTAGATCGTGATCTCCTACTGAGAAAGAAAGAGAAAATTGACAACCATTGCAAGATGGATATGGCTTTTATCACTGGTTTTAACAATCAATATCGGTCAATTGAACATATCTTTAGGAAATACTGGCCTATTTTAAAATCCGACAGAACTTTGGTGAAGTTACTCCCCAAAAAACCAAGATTTATTTACAAGAGGGCCCCCAATCTGAGGAACCAGTTGGTGCATAACGTGATCGACCCACCTAGACCGGTTGGGTTATTCCCCGAATTAAAAGGTTTCTTCAGATGCCAAAAGTGTTTACCCTGCCGTGTAAGTAAGAGACAACCAAAGAAAAAATCACTCTTTAAGTCAAGAACAGGGAAAGAGTATCAAATCAGGGAATTGATCACCTGTGAAAGTACTCACGTCACATATGTGATCGAATGTCCCTGTCGGCTTCAGTACGTGGGAAGAACCACTAGGCCCCTCCGCGTTAGGATTAGGGAGCATATCAACAACATTAAAAAAGGCTTCCCAAAGCACAATCTCTCTAGGCATTTTGATGAGGTCCACAATAGAAATCCCACAGGACTAATCTTTTATGGCATAGATCTGATTAAAGACCACTGGAGAGGCGGTAATAAAAGAATAAAAGTGTCCCAGAATGAAACTAAGTGGATATACCGCCTAGGGAGCCTTGTTCCTAGAGGGTTAAATGTGGACATTGACCTGAATTGTTTTTTATCTAATTTTTAAAAACATTGTAGATTTTATACATGCCCCTAACCCATTTCCATGACCGGTTCTGAATTGCTCCTTACTCAATTAAATAGGTGGAATATATACGCGCCCCTATCCTATCTCCTGATTTCCCGAAGATTCCAATATTCTTAGATGATATGTATACATTTCATCACTACTTACAGTATAGTCTTACATATTTATCAATAAATTAAGATACTTTCTTTTTTCTCTTGGTTTGCAAACTAACATATTTATTGACATACTAATATATTCTCTTCTGACTCTGGTTTAGACCGGCACTATTTATATAGTGTACTCCTCTTCGTACAATTTTTTTACAAAGATTTTTTAATACATCCTCCTATTAATATTTCATATATACACATATTTTAAAATAATTTTTTATACATATTTATAATGCATAAAAGTTTTTTAAATTCTCTTTCTGCTCAAATACCTCTTGAGGTAATTATATGTTATACCTTTTCATTGTTGGCTTTTGGTTTTTAGTCATTCGATTGTTTTGTTATATGTACACCTTTACCAGATAGTATCTGGTTTGCAAATTACATTTCCCCACGGCCGCTATTCCATATGAATTGCAAGTATATAAAATTCCCACTAGATGGCGCTCAAGGAGACTACATTCAGTACTTTCTTTGGTCTGATGATACTGAGTCTTTGGCCTTTGTTTCCTTTATTGAGCGAATTTTTCGATTGGACTTACAAGATGCCTGTCACTTAGCATCTAGCATAGGATTGGCCGCGGCATGTACTGCACCCAGATATAAGACGTTGAGAGGACCAAGATGGCAGCGCCTCCGATGACGTCCGTGTGACGAAACGCGTAAGGCGGGACTATCTTGGCATGCACAACGTCACTTCCTGTCACTGTGGTTTTCGATAGCGGACCGGTGGAACGCAAGCGGCAGCTGCACACTACGCTGCGTCCCGGAACGGCTAGGGGAGTTAGAGAGCTTGCAGGCTCCCTCCTCTCTTTTTTAAAAGTGATTGGTTTTATTCCTTGGATTTAATGTGCTCCTTTTTGGACTTTTTAAGTATTCACAATAAAAATTACTTTATGGAGTTACGCTATGTGGAGCATCCCCTTTTTTTCATATAATGCTCTGGAGTGGATGTTCGGCCGGAAATAAGATTACTACAGGGGATTGTCATCTTCCCCCATCTCTTCCATGAGTGGCTGATCCGGGTTGAGAGGACACCGACACACGGGGATCTGATTGACATCTGGATTGGATCGGGATCTGGCGTACACACTTCCTATGCCCATACCCCTGCAGGGGTACAGCGTTCCGGTGAGTGGGATCACATCGGGGGGAGTGTGTTTGTTTAAATATTTGGAGGAAATCCTGTGGAAGATATCACATGAACTTTTTTGCCACCTTTATATGAGACTCTATATTGGTTTATCATCAGGATATTAGAGACTTACCTTTATATATATATATATTAACCATTCACCACGTTGAGTCTTTATATTTGCACATTCTTTATTTTATTTTTTTCTACGTATTCCCTTTTTTTTTATATATTGTTTCGTATTCCTAGCACTTTATTATAGAGGACTGTGGATATCCTTTACCTTACACACATTTTTATGCATATGGTCGTGGTTAGACTCTATGTTTATATATGGTGCATATATTTTTTACACATATTGTTTAGCACTTTTCTCTTACTATAGAGGACTGTGGACACTCTTTATTTTAATTTAATATTTGCATCTCACTTCCTACCATCCAGCGGGGAGCTGGAATACTGTACTGCACTTGACACTCTTTCACATTACTAGTGGTCACCCTATCAATACTTACACATGAGATCACAGTTGTAAACTTTTAAAAAATTTTTTTACTCACTGATTGATTATCAATTGATTAGCACTTGACTATCATTATTTATTAATTAATAGCACTGCACTTTGAGGGTACTATTTACTGGTGTTCCCTACAGCATGTCACATTGGTGCACCTACCACCATTATTAGATATATTATATACCAATATACCCCCTTTTTTTTGCACAGCGCCATTCCCTACCTTGCCACACATTACCCTGGTCATGTCATACTGTCAATATAGTCAGTCCAGAAATTTCATTAGTTTTAATTTTGTAGTCTTCCCACAAAGTTTGCTAAACCCAAAACCATTTCACTTTTTGTCCATTTCTGCACATACTATACTGCAGAATGTTATACAATAACAGTAAGCATGGGTCTCTTCTGTCAGTCACTGCTATACTGTCTAAGTCAGTAGCCTACCTCTCCTATGTCTTAAAACATGAATTATAAAACAATATCAAGACAAATATGATAACATATCCTATAAAGCATCAATAGCATACAGTCTTTAGCGATAATGTCATACTCATTACATTACACCTCTCCACTTTTTTTTTTTTTAAGCAAAAAAATGATAAAACTATTTGTTTATAATGATTGAACATTTACTCAAAGTGGAACTCTACTCACAAAAATGTGATAAAATAAGGTTCATTAGCAAGAAAAATGCATTCCACATTCATTATTATGCTACCATTTTACTGAAACCCAGAACCTTTGAGCAGCAGTAGAATTTCAGGCTGTCAGCAGATTGGCCTCTAGATTTTAATCAGTGCAAAAATAGAGCACAACTGAGCCTGTGTAGAGCAGGGTGGAACAGTGGATTTTAAACAGTATAGGCACTTATTTTTTTTTACTGTGTTTCATAGCTACACCTGCAAAAGGGGTCAGCCTCAAGTGATCCAGCAGGAATTAAGTTTCTGACCAAAGTTCCACTTTAAGGTGTTCACAATAATAATAATACTTATAACATATATAACAAACAAGACAACAGTAAGTCTCTACATACAAAGTATCACATATAATTAATTAGCATTGTCCATTACTGAAATACTTCCAATGTCTTTGCCTGCAACAGTCTCTTGTATGTATTCCACTTGCACTTTTCTTTTAACTACAAGTAAATGAAGCATTAACCTGATTACAACAATTTTTCAATTTGTTTCTCAGCTGCTTAATGTGTTCCATAAAATATTACATATAAGAGCAGGTACAGCAAATACAATTCCTGACACAGAGATTAACATGCAAAGGTGTTGAGGGTTTCTTAGTATAGATACAGTCAAAAAATCTTTTTCCCTTGGAACAGTCAGTCTTTTTGTTTCAACTTGCATTGGCTCAAATGATACCATACTGATCTCCCCTGGACTTTAACTGCTGTTGGAGTTGAAAAAATTACTTCAAATGGACCCTCAAATTTTGGATCTTTCCACTTTTTCTTATGCACTTTAATATACACGTAGTCTCCAGGAATCACTGATATTTCTTTTGGATTGCCTCCTCCTGGATGAGATATTGTTTCTCAAACTGGAATCTGTTTGGAAAGAAACTGCACAGCTTTGGTTAACTCTTTTAAATATACTGACATTTCATCTCCCAGGATGCTAGACTGGGTCTCTGCATCTGTATTCTGCCTTTTTAACAGCAGAGGAGTGGGCATAATTCTGCCTGTCACAATTTCATGTGGTGTTAAATGATGTTCTCTAGCTCTTGTATTTCTAAGACTAAACAATGCCAGTGGTAGACAGTCTACCCAAGTCTCCTGTGGTCCTGCAGATTTTAGCTAATTTTGTTTTCAACAGTCCATTCATCCTTTCAACCAATCCATTTGATTGTGGATGATAAACACTCACCAGGTTCTGTCTTATGCCAAGCATAGTACAGATATGAGCAATTATTTCATTAGAGAAATGACTTCCATTGTCTGATCTGAGAGCTATGCAAATCCCAAACCTGGGAAACACCTCTCGGATTAGACATTTAGCTGTTGTTTTTGCATCTGCATGTACACATGGAAAGGCCTCTATCCATTTTGAAAAGGGGCAGACTATCACTAAAATGTACCTATATCTTTGGCATCGTTCCATCATATCAATAAAGTCCATGTGAAGATGTATAAAGGGACCTTGAGGTCTTGGAATGGTAGACATAACCACCTTTTGCGTGGGGCTTGGTGTATATGTTTGGCAAATGGAACAGTTGTGTAAAAAGTAAGTGACTTGCTCTGCTAAATTAGGGACATACCATTCTGTGCTGAGCTGTGCCATAAGTGAGTTTTTTGACTCATGAATTGGTAAGTGTAATTCTGTCAGCATTACAGAAAGTAATGCTTGAGGAAGCACCACTTTTCCTGACCCCGCTTGTCTCCACAATCCTGTGGCAGGGCAAAGTATACAACCCCTAGATTTCCATAACTCTTTTTCAGCCACTGGTGCATTTGTCTGACATTCTAAAAGACTTAGAACATTTTCAGCTTTTGAAGATTCTGATGTAGATTCTACTGATTCAGGTGACATGTTCATAATGTATGCTGGGTACGGTGTCACCATATAAGCTGCCTCCTTGGCTGCTACATCAGCCATGTGATTCCCTCGGCTAATAACATCATTTCCCCCTGTATGTGCCGCGCACTTAACAACTGCAAGTTGGGAGGGTAATCTAACTGCAGTAAGAAGTTGCTGAAGCAAGTGTTTAAGTTGTACAGGGGAACCATCACTTTTAACAAACCCCCTGCGCTCCCAGACAGAAGCGTTAACATGAATAGTAGAGCAAACATAGGCAGAGTCAGAATAGATAGTTAGAGGTGAATTTTGAAATTCAGATAGAGCAACAATAACAGCAATTAATTCAGCAGCCTGAGCAGAAAAGTTGTAAGGTAGTGCCCATTGAGAAACAACAACAAAAGAATCATGTTGAAGTGCCACTACTGCTGCACCTGTATGCCGTAACCCTGTGCTTTGATCAATACAGAAGAACCATCTACAAAGACAATAATGCCGGCAGACAAAGGATCTTCAGAAATATTCAAATTATCTTGGTGAGTAGGGGAGTATACAGTGCAATCATGAGGTGCTCTGTCATCAAACACCTGGGCAAGAAAAGTGGCAGGGTTAACAACAGAACACCTCACCATGCGCAAATTGGCGTTGGATAGGATAACTTCATATCCAGAACGTCTTTGAGGAGTGAGACAAGATTTACCTTTTTCAAACACTGCATACAAGGAATGTTCAGCATACAGAGTAACAGGATGCCCCAAAGTGATGGAAGAGGACTTTTCAACAGCAAAGGCAGCAGCAGCAAGGGCCTGTTTACATGGAAATAAGCCACCCACAACATAATCCTGTTTTGCACTGTAATAACCTAAGGGCTTATGGCCCATAGAGGTTTTTTGAGCAAGAACAGCGGACATGTATCCATTTGAGGCCTGTGAAAAGAGATAAAACATTTTAGTATAATCTGGAATACCCAATGCAGGAGCCTGCATAATGGCTGCCTTGAGAGAGCAAAACATCCCAGTGGTAGGGGCAGTCCACTCAATACTTTCATTTAGCTTTTTATCTTTCATTAAGTTAATCAAGGGCTTAGTAAGAAGTGCATATTCACAGATCCATGATCTACAATAATTTGTCATCCCCAAAAACTTTTGGAGCTGCCTAACTGTTTGTGGCTGAGGGTAATTCATGATTACAAGCACCCTGTCTTCTGTAATGGACTTGAGATTGTGACCAATAGTCTGTCCAAGGTATGTGACTTGTTTTTGACAATACTGCAACTTTGATCTATTAACTTTATGGCCATTACTTGCTAGAGTTTTAAGCAAGAGCAGTGTGTCTTCTTGACAATCTTGCTCTGAATCTGAACATAAAAGCAAATCATCTACATACTGAATGAGAGTGCTTTTAAGAGGTAAATTAGCCAAATCTTGCGCTATGATTCTATTGAACACACTCGGGCTTTCGCAATATCCCTGGGGTAATCTACTATAGGTATACTGCGATTTCCCATAAGAAAAAGCAAATAAATATTGCGATTCTTCATGCAATGGTATACTGAAAAATGCTGCACTTAGATCAATTACAGTAAAATGTGTTGCAGTAGGTGGAATATTGGACAGAATCGTAGCTGGATTAGGTACGGCAGGGAATTCAGCTTGTACAATCTGATTAATGGGTCTAAGATCTTGGACCATACGTCATTCCCCCGTTTTACCCTTTTTAATTGGGAGTATTGGGGTGTTACAGGGACTAGATGTCTTATAAATTACTCCCTGTTTTTCTAGCCTTCGAATTGTATGTCCTATTCCATAATAAGCTTCTGCGGACATTGGGTACTGCCTAATCTTAGGCAGCTGACAATTAGGCTTTAGCTGTATTCTAACTGGGCCTACTGAAGTCAGAAGACCCACATCATCCTTGTCTTTTGTCCATAATGAGTCAGGTATTTTTGAGGCAATATCCTCAGGTATGTCATTCAATACAGTCTGAGGCATGACATTGTGTGTAAATAACTGTACAGTAATGGGGAACCTTAACTTGATACTAACAACAGATATGTTCCTATTTGCACTAACAAGTAAGGTATGGGGATGTGTTTAGTGTTTACTGGTATCTAATAATAAGCTCAGTGCTTTCCTAGTAGAAATCTTATTGTCTCCAAAAAGCCACACTATAGCTTCCCATTCATTTCCTATACAATCTTCTGCTACAGCCCTACAGTCCTGCAGGGTCAAATATATAGCAGTTACTGTAAATACAGCATGGTCATTAGGGTCAAGACCAGATACTAGTTGGTCCACGGGTTGGAATATAACATTATGTGGGGAATGTCCCTCAGTTTTAAAAAATAACTCCACCCAGTCATTAGATTCGGCCCACATCTCAATAATCTGATAGATCAAATCGTTATCAATTAGTGTGTACCTTTGTGCACCTACATAATTCTGTAAATACGCTTTTAGTGCACTTAGGTCAATGCCAGGGGTTTCACATATAAGACCTCCAGGGGTGCATGAAATGGTAAAGTTAAATTTGGACAGCAAATCCCTTCCTAGCAAGTTAACGGGAGAAGTAGGTGAATACAACAGAGGTTCAGTAACTGTTAATGAGCCCACAGTGATGTCAATTGGTTTGGTAAGGGGTACATTCTGAATTAACCCAGAGAAACCTTGGGTAGTAATATGTTTTCCTGACAGAGGCAAAGACTGACCATCCTTACCTATGCATGAAAAAGTTGCCCCAGTATCAACCAGAAACTGGATGGTATTTCCCCCCACTATGGGCTCTTCTTTGGGGGCATTGGTTATGGTCTTTACTGGCAACATATAGGTTTCTCTTGGGCACCCTCAGTCTTGTTTAGGGTATCGGTCTTGTCTGGGGGGTCTGTACCCCCTAGACAAATCAGGGTAGGGACCCCGTGGGGGGGCTCTGCACTCCCTATCAAAATGTCCCATTTGCCCACAGTTCCAACACTGACCTATTCTTTTAGTAGGCATCCTATCAGGTATATTTCTCTGATCTCTCCAAGGGATTCTATATGGCACATATCTCCGATTGTCCTGATTATCTCTTATATTTGTAACAACAGCAGCCTCTACTACATGCGGTTTTCCCTGGTACACTTGCTGGTGCACCAGTTTTGCCTCATTACGAGTTTTCTGTTCCTTCCTATCTTTTGCACTCCTTTCCAGTTGTCTAAAGTAATGTACAATATGTGCTTGGATTTCTATCCAAGGTTTCTGCTCCATTCCTACCACCTCATCCAGTTTTTTCTGTATGTCTACAGGTAATCCCTTTTTCATTGTATAATAAAACAGAGCATGGGATCCCCCTGTCTCATTCCAGTCTTGTCCTACTTCTGTTCTCCATTTTTTCTGCATTTCAGTAATGTAGTCTAATGGGTCTTGCCCTTCTTTCATGTGAATTGAAGTAAGATTGGCTATATCCCTTCTATCGGGGTAAATCCTACGCATAGAATCCCAAATTAACTGTCTGTAAGGATTTAAATGTACTCCATCATGTACATCTACCTGTAGGGTAATTTCAGGCAGTCCTGCTCCTACAAAAACTTCATTGGTCTTTGCTCCAATTGACCTTCCCAACAATGCTTTTATATCCCCTATTGTTATGGATTGCCCTGTTGTTATTTCCTCCAGCTTTCTAGTCCATTCACTTGCACCTCCAGTCAATGAGGGCAGCGCTTTTATGAGATTTTCCTGATCCATATGGGACCAGGGCACATACCTCAAGTTTGCCCCACCTAATCCTCCTGGAGCCCAGAGTAATGGCTGTTGTAAGACTGTCTTTTCCTCAATAGATTCCCATTTTATTAAACAATCACCCATGTAATTATAATCCCAATTTGGGTCACCTCTTTTTCCCCTGATCATTTCTCTTGCTAAATTCATATAAAATGTGAGAAATGATCCCTCTTTTGGCCATGGATCAGCTACAACTTTTTCAGTCCAACTACTCAAATTGGCACTGAAGGGATTTACATAGTACCAACCATACTTTACTGCCATCTTTTCATTTGGGGTCATCTTTAGTTGACTATTCCCTGGATTCTGATAATTTCTTATTTCATAGTTTTTTGGAGTTGCAAAAACAGGGCACATGGTATTGGTGTCTGGATATCCTGTCTCATCTATTGTCACCTTTGTTTCTCCATAGTCCTTATAACTCACTTCTCCCTGTCCCCTTGATTCTCCTTTCCCTGTGCTACTCTTCGGCTGTTTCACTTTACTGTCCTCAATCTCACTTATCTCTCCCCCTCCTTCCTTGTCACCCAGATGAATGCCAATAAGTCGTCGGACGACTCCGTGCAAATCAGCCTTGACATCCCGTAGTTTTATCAGGGCTGAAGCATCTACCCAAACATCACTATCTTCCCCATTACCTCCATTGTCTCTAGTACCCTCTGTCAATGTAGAATCAAAGGTAACTCTATTTATAGAAGAGGGTTTAGGGGTACTACAAACTATTGGTTGAGGCTGATTTGCTATAGGGGCTGAGGGTCCTTGCAAGGGCTGGTGGGAAGACGCTAAAACTCACGGGGCTTTGTATCCTAAAGCCACAGTGGGCACCTCTATTTCAGGGTATAATCCCTTGGGGTTCTCATAAGGGGGAGGATTACAAGCATTTGCCATACCCTTGTCTGTTAGGCTGCACACTCGCACATCCTGTGCTGCCTGATGGGCTACAGTGTGCCAGAGGTTAAGTATCCCTGAATGATGTTTTCTGTGTTTGCCCTTTTTTACAGTTTCTATCCATGTGTGGAGCCCACTAAGTGTATTTGAATTAAAAGTACCCCCTATTGGCCAGGCTAGGGTTAACCCTTTAGTCTGCTCCTGCCACTTCTCATCATATTTGATTATATCCTGTTTTCTATCTGGGTATTGCTTAATAACTTTATCTAGTGGAGTATCCATACTTACAAACAACAATCCTGACTCTATATATACAAAATGATTAGTATTCACAAAATTGTTAGTAAGCAGCATTGCTCAGAGTGAAGCCCAACGGCACCGTGGGGAAAGGCCCCACGTCTCTTTACAGAAACGCTACTATAAGACAAGTATCCCGCCAAGCCTGCTTGCCACGGTGATCAGGAATGTCTCAACCTGATCTCAGCCCAGTTAGTACATATATAAATGCATTACAATCAAACATGATATATATACAAATACAAACGTTTTCATGAGATTATTAGTTAGAAACAAGACCGTCCTCAAGATCTACCTGTAAAGCAAAAATCATTGCATCATCAAAGTCAATCTTAACAATTAGGCGTGTAATGGTACTATATTTGTGTGTAATTCCCTCAAACATTAGAGTATGAACATTAATGACTTCCTCCCTCACAGCGTCTATTGTTGCCCATAGATTAGGTAACCGTCTACCTTCAGGCTGTTTTTCAAGTAAGTTGATTTTTAATGGAAATATATTATCTAACAAGGATGATTCAAGATTTAATGCTGTTAACAGATAATCTCTTGGATATCCGTATTCAATCCTGGCCAGGATGTCCTTAATTCTATGAGGAAGGATTTGACACACTATTTCCAACCCAAGGATCACTGTCCTAGAAAACCACAATTCTGCACAGGCGTCTTCTCTAGTGTATGGAACAATTACACCCTTTACAATATGCTGAGCCTTTTCCCACCAAGAAAGGTCTGACATTACTTACCTCCAAAAAAAAAAAAAAATAACAAATAAAAAGTAGGCCTAGCAAGGGATATAATTATTCTGAACCTCTTTCAGACCAGTTTATTCAGTCTAGAATACCAACATGCATGTAAAACTTAGGCCAACCCAAGAAACTCTTTCAAACTGGACTTGCCAGTCTAGGATACTAATTCAGATTCTCCAGGGGAAAAAATAGTACCCCAAAACCTTGTCAAGGATACTACTCAAAATGAAACCTCTTCTAGACCAATTTACTCAGTCTAGGATACCAACATGCATGTTAAAGGTAGGTTCTCCAGGGGTCAAAATATTTACCCCAAAACCTCGTCCAGACCACTTATAGGTCTAGGATACCAATCAAAATGAAACCTCTTCTAGACCGATTTACTCAGTCTAGGATACCAACATGCATGTTAAAGGTAGGTTCTCCAGGGGTCAAAATACTTACCCCAAAACCTCGTCCAGACCACATATAGGTCTAGAATACCAATCAAAATTAAACCTCTTCTAGACCGATTTACTCAGTCTAGGATACCAACATGCATGTTAAAGGTAGGTTCTCCAGGGGTCAAAATATTTACCCCAAAACCTCGTCCAGACCACTTATAGGTCTAGGATACCAATCAAAATTAAACCTCTTCTAGACCGATTTACTCAGTCTAGGATACCAACATGCATGTTAAAGGTAGGTTCTCCAGGGGTCAAAATACTTACCCCAAAACCTCATCCAGACCACATATAGGTCTAGGATACCAATCAAAATTAAACTTCTTCTAGACCGATTTACTCAGTCTAGGATACCAACATGCATGTTAAAGGTAGGTTCTCCAGGGGTCAAAATATTTACCCCAAAACATCGTCCAGACCACTTATAGGTCTAGGATACCAATCAAAATTAAACCTCTTCTAGACCGATTTACTCAGTCTAGGATACCAACATGCATGTTAAAGGTAGGTTCACACAGTGAGTAGTTAACCTTCTTTAGGGGTACCCCTTCGGAATAACAAAAAAAAAAAAAATTTTGAAAGAATTCCACCCAGGGTATCTCACCCTGTATAATGCACTTTAAGGCACCCACAGTTGAGAAAACCCTACCTGCTACCACAAAGATCTGCCTGGTGGACAGCGATACCCCAACAACAACCACCTGCCCCTCCTAGCGCTAGCAAAACACGGCACAACACAAGGCAGAACTAATAATAGGTGTCTGCTAACCTGATATATTGCGCAATATTGTGTTGAGCTCAGTGCCTCACCAGCATGGAGTTAGGCAAGATCGGAGTTGAGGTTATGCTGTCCCCGTACGGGCCACCAAATGAAGTAGAATAGTAAAGTATCGAACCAGGCAAAACTTAAGCAATGCAGGTTTATTAACAGCTGATAACATACAGGTTTATGTTCAGGGTATTACAAGATACAGGTCTAATTTTTACAGTTTCTTACAATGCAAGCACATTAGATATAGGTATTCTTATCCTCTACCCAAATTGGTACAATTGTGAATTGTTCTTACCTTGAACCAGAATGGGTCTTTTCTGCCAATTCTTGGGAACCCGTCACCTGATAGGGACCAGTCGATCGATCAGTGGTCTGGTCCCCTCACAGAGTTCTGGGTTCCAGCTCAACCAAGTTCTTGAGGGAAATTCACCTGAGACCACACTCTGGAACAAGTTAAGAAGTCTTCTCTGACTCGTACGAGGAGACAAGTTAGGACAGATACTTGCCCATTGGTTCTGACCTCTATGACCCGTGCAATAGGACAGCATACACAGAGTTCAGCCTTATGAGCTCCTATCTGACTTGTCTGTCTAACAATTACAGAGCTTGCATTTATATACCATTTCACAAGTCTTATCTCAACTATCTCTCTTACATGTGATTGGTCGCTAAGATCTACGTCAAAGTAACTAACCATAAATCTGACACTTGTTCTACAACCAGACAAACTTAATTATTCCCAAAATTCCTATATGTTCATTAAAGTGTTTTATAACTGGGTTTGTCCAATTAAAAACAGCTGTGTAGAGACAGTCTGGCACCTAGCTGTCTTATCAAGCTCTTCTTATCTTGATACTAGCTTCAAGGAGTTGCAGATTTACGACTATGAGACAATGAACTTTCAATAACCCCACCAGATGTGTTATATGTTTTACTATATAATCCTATATGCAAAAGTACTGTATCAAATATATATATATATATATATATATATATATATATATATATATATATATATATATATATACATACACATATACATATATAAATATATATATATATATACACACATACACACACATAGCCAATTACTAATTCAATATTGTCTAATTATTACATACATATATATATATATACACAAATACATACACACATGTATTTCCTTATTTAATGTATTTTAACAGTTTTAATGAGGGCTCAAAGACCTTTGTTTGACCCTGTCAAACTTAATTAATGTTCTGTACATAACTTTCCTGTATTCCACCTAATTATTTTAACCACCTGTTTTCTTATCTGTCTGAGACAATTCTATATTACTTGAATCTATTCTAATGAACTTTCACCCAGTAAACTATAAAAGTATAAGAAAGAAGCAGAGGGGTCATCCAAAGTTCAGCATTTAAAAATGAAGACTTTCTAAATCTATGGAAAACACAGTATACATTATTAAAAATGAATAATTGTTGCTTTACTTATTAAATAATATTATTGATAAAACCACTACTGTATAATACTATGAATAATAATAATAATAATAATAATAATCAATAAAATATATGCAAATCAATATGACTAATATGAAATACATTGGCTTATATGAGATTCTACAACAAAACCTAAAACATTCCTGTCCTAGAGTGATAATGTTGCCTCTGCTGGGATCAGAAGGCCGGGCAGAGTCCTTTAGCACACATTGCAGAGTAACAAGGATAATAGTGCTGGACGAGGGGGACATGAAGGAGACAAAGCTAAAGGGGAATGAAGTGTCACTTTAAAGTGGTAGTAAAGTCCACTTTTTGATTTATACCTATAGCTTATAATAAAAGTTAACTGTAGGTACACTAAATATCTCCTCACCTTTTAAGAGATTTTTACTTTAGTAGCAGCCGGTGATGTCACCTGCGCATGCACGCTGTGCTCTGAATGGACGGTGCTGTCCATTCAGAGCTCTGGGCTGTGACTCCCATGTACATGCACAAGGAGTGAAGTCTCCACACTTGGCCATTCAAATGCCTGAAGCCTGTGAACCTGAAAGGAAGACTGGATGAAAATGGAAGCCCTGGCAGCGGTGACAGTGCATGCTGGAGGGCTTTATTTTAAGGTAAGTCTGTCATAATTGTGAGAGGGTAAGCTCGACAGCGGGTGTGTGTGACCCCCTGGATGGGTTCACTACACAAAAATTAGGCAGAGCAAACCGAGAAGGTGAAAAAACAAAGGTGCAGTTTATTTACACTATTTACAATGGTCCAAAAAGAAACCTGAAAATAAATCCTTGCCAACTTGGCCACTTACTACACACAGGTTTCCCTGGCTTTCAGCTAGGTGCAGCCTTGTGCTTTTCCCAGGACCTATCTCCCTGCTAAAGAGGCTTGCCACACAGACGTTGTCTCACCACTAGGGATGAGCTTCGAGTTCGAGTCGAACTCATGTTCGACTCGAACATCGGCTGTTCGCCAGTTCGCCGAACAGCGAACAATTTGGGGTTTTCGCGGCAAATTCGAGGACCTGGTATCAATGCAAAAAA
The DNA here is from genome assembly GCA_037952835.1 of Lithobates septentrionalis. Classification (NCBI taxonomy): domain Eukaryota; kingdom Metazoa; phylum Chordata; class Amphibia; order Anura; family Ranidae; genus Lithobates; species Lithobates septentrionalis. Next base: position 16,613 of record JBBDGP010004519.1, on the reverse strand, counting down.
AAGTTTTAAAAATGGCCGTTTTTTCGGGAGCAGTGATTTTAATAATGCTTAAAGTCAAACAATAAAACATGACATTTCAAAGGAAAAAAGTCATTTAAACTACTTGCGGCTATACTGAATTGCAGGCCCGACAATACACACAAGTTCATTGATAAAACGGCATGGGAATTCCCCACAGGGGAACCCCGAACCAAAATTTAAAAAAAAAGACGTGGGGGTCCCCCTAAATTTCATACCAGGCCCTTCAGGTCTGGTATGGATATTAAGGGGAACCCCAGCCAAAATTAAAAAAATTGGCGTGGGGTCCCCCTCAAAATCTATACCAGACCCTTCAGGTCTGGTATGGAATGTAAGGGGAGCCCCGCGCCAAAATTTAAAAAAATGGCGTGGTATACCCCCAAAAATCCATACCAGACCCTTATCCGAGCACGCAACCTGGCAGGCCACAGGAAAAGAGGGGGGGCGAGAGAGTGCCCCCCCTCCTGAACCGTACCAGGCCACATGCCCTCAACATTGGGAGGGAGCTTTGGGGGCCTCATCCCCACAACCCTTGCCCAGTGGTTGTGGGGGTCTGCGGGCAGGGGGCTTATCGGAATCTGGAAGCCCCCTTTAACAAGGGGACCCCCAGATCCCGGCTCTCCCCCTGTGTGAAATGGTAAGGTGGTACAAAAGTACCCCTACCATTTCACAAAAAAAATGTCAAAAATGTTAAAAATGACAAGAGACAGTTTTTGACAAATCCTTTATTTAAATGCTTCTTCTTTCTTCTATTTTCTATCTTCTTTCATCTACCTTCTTTCTTCCTTCGGTTTCTTCCTCCATCTTCTTCTTCTTCTGGTTCTTGTTCTTCTGGTTCTTCTTGTTCTTTCTCTGGTCTTCTCGTCCGGTATCTTCCTCAGCGGCGCCGTCTTCACTTCATCTTCTTTCCTCGGGCCGCTCTGCATCCACGATTGGATGGGAGGCTCCCGCTGTGTGACGCTTCTCCTCTTCTAACAGTTCTTAAATAACGGAGTGCGGGTGACCCTGCCCCCCTCTGAGGCAGGGCGGGTGACCCCGCCCCCTCTGACGTCACGGGGAATGCCACAGGGAAGTCCCCATGTGTCAGAGGGGGGCAGGGTCACCTGCCTTGCGTCAGAAGGGGCGGGGTCACCCACCCTCCTTTATTTAAGAACTGTCAGAAGAGGAGAAGCGTCACACAGCGGGAGCCTCCCATCCAATCGTGGATGCGGAGCGGCCCGAGGAAAGAAGATGAAGTGAAGACGGCGCCGCTGAGGAAGATGCCGGACGAGAAGACTGGATGAAGAACCAGAAGAACCAGAAGAACAAGAACCAGAAGAAGAAGAAGATGGAGGAATAAACCGAAGGAAGATAGAAGAAAGAAGATAGAAAATAGAACAAAGAAGAAGCATTTAAATAAAGGAATTGTCAAAAACTGTCTCTTGTCATTTTTAACATTTTTGACATCTTTTTTGTGAAATGGTAGGGGTACTTTTGTACCCCCTTACCATTTCACACAGGGGAGAGGGCCGGGATCTGGGGGTCCCCTTGTTAAAGGGGGCTTCCAGATTCCGATAAGCCCCCTGCCCGCAGATCCCCACAACCACCGGGCCAGGGTTGTGGGGATGAGTCCCTTGTCCTCATCAACATGGGGACAAGGTGCTTTGGGGGGCTACTCAGTAAGCCCGGGTACCTGCCCAAGAACCTCTGCACCACCAAGTTAAGGACGTGAGCCAAACACGGCACATGGGTCAGTTGTCCCTGTCGGAGGGCGGAGAGGAGGTTGGTGCCATTGTCGCAAACCACCATACCTGCCTTAAGCTGGCATCAACCACCTCTGAACCTGCCCCTGCAAGGCTGACAGAATCTCTGCCCCAGTGTGGCGCCTGTCCCCCAAGAACACCAGCTCAAGCACCGCATGGCGTCTTTTTGCCTGCGTGCTTGCGTAGCCCCTTGAACGCCTACGGAGCACCGCTGGTTCCGAGGACAAATCAGCACAGGAAGAGGCCATAGAGGAAGAAGAAGAGGAGGGGGTGGAGGAGAGAGCTGTGGCAGAATCACCACTAGTAGAATTTTGGAGGCGTGGTGGCGGAACAACCTCCAACACTACTGCACCCTGTCCTGCATCTTTCCCAGCTGCCAGAAGAGTCACCCAGTGCGCGCTGAAAGATAGGTAACGTCCCTGTCCATGCCTGCTGGACCATGAGTCAGCATTAATATGCACCTTACCGCTGACCGCCCTGTCCAGCGAGGCCAAGACATTGCCTTCCACATGCCGGTAAAGAGCCGGAATCGCCTTCCATGAGAAAAAGTGGCGTTTGGGAACCTGCCACTGAGGAACTGCACATTCCACAAACTCACGGAAGGGGACAGAGTCTACCAACTGAAAAGGCAGCAGTTGAAGTGCTAGCAATTTAACCAAGCTAGCATTCAACCACTGGGCATGTGGATGGCTGGGAGCGAACTTCTTTCAGTGGTACAGCAGCTGGGGCAGGGAAATTTGCCTAGTACAATCTGACGTCGGTGTACCGATAGCAGATTGCCTGCAAGTACTTGGCTGTGACACACCTAATTCTACACCTTCATTCCTCTCAGTGCAGGTCTCAGAGAGGACTGAAGGTATAGTGGGGTTGGAGATCCCAGCTGATGAGGAGCAAGGAGAGGTCCTCTTTGTTCTTTGGTGTGGGTCTTTTAGGAACGCTTGCCAAGGAACTGCATGGCAGGTCGACATATGTCTGGTCAAACATGTGGTGCCCAAGCAGGTGATGTTTTGGCCACGCGAGATACGCTTGAGACATATGTTGCAAATATGTCTGGAGTCCGTTGAATATCAGGATAACCTTATTCTTGTCACCGCGGACGTTACGGCATTGTACACCTGCATCTCACATGAACTAGGATTGGCTGCTGTGAAACATTATTTAGCCACCAGTAAAAATATTCCGCCATTACAGCAATATTATATCATGGAACTTCTTTGTTTTGCTACACAAACCAACTACTTTTGGTACAACAACCAATTCTTTTTACAAAGGAAAGGCGTGGCAATGGGGGCCAAATTTGCCCCCAGCCTGGCCAATCTTTTTATGGCACTATGGGAGGAGGATGTCGTCTATCCATTACAGCGACCTGAGCTGTGCTTATGGGCCAGGTACATAGACGACATCCTCCTCCTATGGAAAGGCGATGAGGAAACCCTCCATGACTTTATGGCCACTCTTAATAATAACCAAAGGGGTATGGTTCTCACGTATGAAGTGAGTGTAGTCTCCATCCACTTTCTGGACCTGGAAATTTCCATTGCTGACCGCCGTTTTGTGACCACCACATTTTTCAAACCGCTGGACTGAAATGGTTATATTTTCACGGACAATTGTCATTATGGCCCATGGCTTGACTCTGTTCCATGCAGCCAATTGCTGCGAATCCACAGAAACTGTACAAATTCTTCGGATTTTGCAAAGCAAGCCCAATTTTTAAAAGAACGCTTTGTTGAAAAAGGTTACCAACCGACACTTATAGACCAAGAGATAACAAGGGTCTCTTTCATAAACTGTGATACACTCACAACCGTGCGACCCAAGCCAATTCCCGACAATAGGTTCAAATGGTCTCTATTTACACAATTTTCAGATAAACATAGACAAATCAAGCACATTTTGAACCGTCATTGGAATGTTTTGAGAAACGATCCAATATTAGGCTCGGTGCTTCCCATCAGAGCAGGTGTCACTTTTAGGGGAGCTCCATCTTTACGGAATTGTATTTCTCATAACGTCATTGAAGCCCTTACCAAATTATCTTTCTTTCCAGAGGCCAAAGGGTATTACCCCTGTAAAAAGTGCAATGTATGTATGTATGCACAACCTGTATGGACGGAAAAAATCTGAGTCGTTCCAGTCACTTCCACCATTTATCATATGAGTCACTTTACCACATGTACCACTCGCTATATAGTATACCTCATTACATGTCCTTGCAATAAGCAATATGTGGGCCGTACCATAAGAACATTTAGTATCCGAGTAAACGAACATATCACCTCTATTAAACTAGGTCACACTAACCATAGCGTTCCCCGACACTTTTTACAGTTTCATGACAGGAATCCGAGGGGTACCAAGTTCCAAGTCATCGACAAATTTGTCCTGCACTGGAGGGGGGGTCCACGTACTAGGGGGGTATCCAAACTTGAAACCTTCTGGATTTACCAGTTAAAAAGCTACTCCCCCTACGGGTTAAATGTAGAATGGGGCATAAATGCGTTTATAAACAAATCCTAAATACCTTGGAGTGGCCCTTTGCATATATAATCCCATTTTCTGCTCTAGACGATTCAGTGGCTTGCCACTATACTTGTTTAGATAAGGAGGTTTTTCTCCTTTTTTAAACATTTTTTGTATGTGTATATGCATTTTTTACATTTTATTATTTTTTACTTTATTTTTCCCCACACGGGATGCTTATATGGTCCTCATGGTTTATCCATGGCTCTATATACTCACTTGCAGGTCTATGTTTTAAATGTGCTCTAATGTATATATATGATTATCTTAATGTCTGTATGGTATTTATATTTTTCATGGATATCGGTGCGGGATACTGCATACATTTTTGATGTCCTATACACTTATGATGTGGGGTCACTAAGGATGTATCCCGCTTGATGCCCAAATAGATCGTTTTTAGTTTAGTTTCTGTTTTTTTTCCAACATTACTCTAATGCCCCGTACACATGGTCGGACTTTGTTCGGACATTCCGACAACAAAATCTTAGGATTTTTTCCGACGGATGTTGGCTCAAAATTGTCTTGCATACACACGGTCACACAAAGTTGTCGGAAAATCCGATCATTCTGAAACACGTATGTTGGGACTATAAATGGGGCAGTGGCCAATAGCTTTCATCTCTTTATTTATTCTGAGCATGTGTGGCACTTTGTGCGTCGGATTTGTGTACACACAAAATTTCCGACAATGGATTTTGTTGTCGGAAAATTTTATATCCTGCTCTCAAACTTTGTGTGTCAGAAAATCCGATGGAAAATGTGTGATGGAGCCTAAACACGGTCGGAATTTCTGACAACAAGGTCCTATCACACATTTTCCGTCTGAAAATCCGACTGTGTGTACGGGGCATAACAGTGTCTTATTTGCACTTCCGTAGACACAGGAAGTTGCTAGGATACGAGCAATTTTGTTCCGGCGTGCAATGACATTTACTTATGGGGAGTGGGTGGGGTTATCCCACCTCTCGTCGTATAACCTTACCGGCCTCTTCCTATAATGGGAACGAGGCTTGGAGCGCATTTGCTGGTGCGCAATGACATCATCCACAACGACGCGGGATTCTACATTGGAAGTTTTCATTGGATGTTGCTAGCACATGTCCCAGTGATGCTGGTTGTAAACACACTGACCATTCCTGATTGGCTGTTGTGTCTGCTCAGCGGCGGTACACACAGCTAAATGTCGTTGTGTAATTTTAATGTGTTTGTATGTAAACGTGGTGCCAGACACAAGGCTATATGCCCCAGTTGAAGGACGATTGTCCGAAACATGTCGGGTTGCTGAAGCCATTTGTGTCCTGGTACCAGGCAATTTTTACATTCATTTGTGATCACTATTTTCATTCATCATTATTGGTGTCTGTAAGGAATTTTTCTCCCTGGCATTTTTAAATAAACCTTTTTATACTGGATTCATGCACTATGTGGAGACCTTCTTTTTTCCCCATATGATCTGATATCCTGTATGGTGGAAGTTGCATTCTCCAGCTGTCTGTCCTTCGTGAAGGTGAATCCATCCATCCGCTGTTGATCCAAGCACTATCATCCATCCACGGTGGCCCCAGATGGGACCATTGGAATTTACCATCAGTGCCTTCTAACAAGCACCCCCGGGATCAATCGATCCATAAGCCTGAATGACACTCTGCCGTACGGTGAGCGTGTTTACCCCTTCTGGTAAGCGCATTCACTTCTTCTACTTATATGTAGACCTTGAATACATGAAGACCACACATTGATTTAAGAGTATCATCTACATATGTTTCCCTTTTTCCTCACAGGAAATTCCACGCTTCGTGTGCTGATGAACTTTTATTCCATTATGGACACTTTCTCCAGTTATTGGAGACTGTTCCTTCACCCTATTTGTTTTGGTGTATAATCACTGCCTTGAGTAAACATTTTTTTCTTTTTTGTTGTAAACAGCATATATATATATATATATATATATATATATATATATATATATATATATATATATATATATATATATATATATATATATTAGTGGCAGTTTATCCACCCCCCCATTCACAATACATAGCGCTGCATTTTTATTTGTTTGTATATGTTGCAAATAACAGCGGTGGGATCTGATGCACTCGTCTCAAAAAAGGCCCACACCAAATAACTTTTGGAAAAACGCACATAGACAGCAGCGCCCTGCACATGCGGAGCTCTGTGGTGTGATGCAGTCAATGTGCTGCCCTTAAGCTGGCCCATGGCGGGCATCCTGCCTCGTTGGTGATGTGCCTCCTCCTCTCTCCTATCAGGCACCCATGTGGAGTCAGTGACCTCATCATCCCCTCCCTCCTCATTACTGGAGCAAACCTGGCAGTATGCTGCAGCTGGGGGAACATGACTGCCAGATTGCTGTCCTTCTTGGGCACCCCCTCTCTCTGGGCTCACGTTACTGCTTTCCTCTAGCTGGGTACCATCATCAGAGCCTTCAAAACACTGGGCATCCTCCTGGAGCATGTACCCAACACTGTGGTCAAACAGTTCGGGGGACTCCTCAGGAGGACATGGTGGGGCTAGGGAAGGAGTGACTGATGCCATTGAGCCGAGGGAAGAGGCTGTGTTGGCAGCTGCTTTGCTAGACAAAGTACCCTGACCCTGGGTGAGAGAGGATGAGGACAGCTTGGTCATCCACTTTATTAAGTCTTCCACATGTTGCGGCTCATCACGGCCAGCTGCGGAAAAAAAGGACAAGCGTGTCCCACAGCCATGTGCTGATGAGGATGCACCATCTCCACGACCAGCACTGTTGCCTCTAGACACAGAGCCTGCTTGCCCTCTTTTATTGGCTTGTGACTGTCTGCCTCTCCTTGTCGGCCTTCCAGACATACTAATGGCCTGTAGCTGCACTAAGCTGGGATATATATATATATATATATATATATATATATATATATATATATATATATATATATATATATATATATATATATATATATATATATATATATATATATATATATATATATATATATATACTGATACTGCAGCTATCAGAATCAACTGCCTGCCTGTAGTATTATTAGTATGAGAACACCAGCAATTGTCTTCAGGTAGCTTTAGGTGCACACTGTGCAGAGGACACAGTTCACTAAATTTAAATACTGTAGCTGCCTGCCTGTGGTATTAATAGGAGCAGAAGAATACCACCAATTTTCTTCGGGTAGCTTTAGGTGCACACTGTGCAGAGGACACAGTACACTAACTGTAAATACTGTAGCTGCCTGCCTGTGGTATTAATAGGAGCAGAATAACATCAATTGTCTTCAGGTGGCTTTAGGTGCACACAGTGCAGAGGACACAGTACACTAACTGTTTTTTTTCTGTAGCTGTCTGCCTGTGGTATTAATAGGATCAGAAGAACACCAACATTTTTATTCAGGTAGCTTTAGGTGCACACTGTTTAGAGGACACAGTACACTAACTGTAAATACTGTCGCTGCCTGCCTGTAGTATTAATAGGATTAGAAGAACACCACCAATTTTCTTCAGGTAGCTTTAGGTGCACACTGTGCAGAGGACGCACTACACTAACTTGTAAATACTGCAGCTGCCTGTGGTACTAATAGAATCAGATGAACACCACCAATTTTCCTCAGGTAGCTTTAGGTGCACACTGTGCAGAAGACGCACTACACTAACTTGTAAATGCTGCAGCTGGCTGCAGTACTAATAGGATCAGAAGAACACCACCAATTTTCTTCCGGTAGCTTTAGGTGCACACTGTGCAGAGGACGCACTACACTAACTTGTAAATACTGCAGCTGCCTGCGGTACTAATAGGATCAGAAGAACACCACCAATTTTCTTCAGGTAGCTTTAGGTGCACTTTGTGCAGAGGACGCACTACACTAACTGTAAATACTGTAGCTAATAGGACTAATAGGATCAGAAGAACACCATCAATTTTCTTCAGGTAGCTATAAGTACTGTAAAAACACCTGCCTGCCTGTCAGTAGGAAGAGAATAACAGGAACGGATCTAGCTAAACTGAATACAGTGTGTATATATATACACGGACCATATCGTTCGCAATTCGACGAACGGTCGAACATGCGATGTTCGAGTCGAACATGGGTTCGACTCGAACTCGAAGCTCATCCCTAGTTTATAGTTTAAATATTGATATGTGCTCTGTTTAGCACTGAAAATTTAAATTTCATTTTAGGTACTTTTGTACATTGTCAGAAAAAATGTGGCTCTGTCAGTAAATGCCATGATGTTGCCAGTAAAAAAAAAATTGGTGCAGTTTGTAAATGTCGGTGCCCTGCCAGTAAATTTCCTGCCAAGCCATTGCATTCTCCCTGTGGGGTCAGGGAAGCTGTCCCCACCTGGAGAAGACAGTGATTATTGCTAGGGATATACCAGCCACTAGTGATAATCATATGTAAAATCCGGCAGGCTGGTTGCACCCAAGTTGATTGATCGATCAACTTGGCACATTAAGCCTGCCTATACATTGTTTGAATCTCAGCCAGTTCCTTCTGAACTGGAAGAGATTTGAACCATCTATGGCCAGCCTTTGGTGCTGTGGTTGATGAATACGTTGTCAGATGACAGAGAAGAAGCATGTATGATCCTCTATCATCTGACATCTTATCCATCACCCACACACCTAAAGGGCTTTATTGTAATTGAATCTTTGGTTCCTGACCACACCCACCATCACAGTCCTAATGAAGGGGGAGGCACTTTCCCAAAAACACATTGCCTTTGCTTACCCCCTGTGAACTGTGATTTTCAATAAATATTGTACATAATAACTTCAAGTGTGACAATATTCTATACTGAGCGTGCCTCTACACCCATGTGGGGTGAATATGAGGGCAAATATCCCCAGCAGGGTCACTATGAATTACTAAAACTGGGGAGTGCAAAATCCTGGTGCAGCTGTGCAGAGAAACCAATCCGCTTTCATTGTCAAAGCTTAACTGAACAAGCTGATGTTAGAAGCCGAATGGCTACCATGCACAGCTGCACCAGATTCTGAGTGCTCCAGTTTTAGTAAGACCCCTTTCACACTGGAGTACTTTTCAAATAGCACCTGTAAAGCACCTGAAAAGCGCCTCTTAAGCCACCCCAGTGTGAAAGCCTAAGTGCTTTCAGACTGGGGCAGTGCACTTGCAGGATGGGAAAAAGTCCTCAAAGCAGTATCTTTGGGGCCCTGCCCATTGAAATGAATGGGTGTTGCTTTCAAAACGCCGTAAAAGCGCTTTGAAAGCAGCGCTAAGCGGGCACTTTTAACCCTTTTTTTAACCCATTCCAGGGGGTTAGGAGTGCTCCACTAGCGGCGACAAAGTGCCGCTATACCAGGGGTAAAGCACTGCTAAAACTAGCACCGCTTTACCACCAACACCCGCACCACCCCAGTGTGAAAGGGGTCTAAATGTCCCCCTAGAGGCTCAACTTACAAAGCCAACACAGAAGGATAAGAAGACTTATTTTAAAAGGTGGCAGTTATCATAAGTCCATAGCTATAACTGAGTGCCTTCTCCTTGTGTTAGCACTTTGTGAATTCAGTCTAATGCATGATAAAATCCTGACAGAGGATATAACCCTCTCCCTCTATAAAAGAAATAGGGTTACATTTTAACTCTTGATATGAGGCCTGCATGGAAAGTAATGTTAGAGATTAAATTATCATTGAAACGTTTACATACTGTATTTTTCGGCAATTAACACGCACAGGCATATAACATGCACCTTAATTTTAAGAGGGAAGTTTCAGGGAAAAAAATAATTTTAAATAAAGAACTTCAAAGCAACATAGGAGTCAGTGCCCATCAATGCAGCCTTATCAGTGCTCATCTGCAGCCTCGCCATTGCCCATTAATGCAGCCTGATCAGTGCCCATTAACCACTTGCTGCCCAGCCACCATCGTTATACGGCAACAGGCTGGCTCCCCTTCGCGAATCGCCGTAGCTGTATGGTGGGCGCTTTAAGGGGTATTGTGAAGTGGAATACATATTGGCCTAAACTGATGAAGACTTTTTTTGGGGATAAACCTTAAAACCCAATTCCAGCACTTCCAATTTCCCTTCATCCCCTTTGGATATAATTTTTGCATTGGACTCTATGTTGTGGTCCTCTTCTGTCCTCAGCAGTGGGCAGGTACTGAATGATGCAGAATACTCTCTTCAGCATTCTCCTGTAAGTCCAGAGGGGTCTGAGGTCACTCCCCAGGGGGCAGTCCTTGACACTCTGAGCTCATAGAAAATGGGATAAATGACACTGGGCATCATTCTACCTGGGAGGACAGCACCATCTAGTGGTAAAAAAAGAAATACTGCAGGGGAGTATTTTAACCACGTCGCGCCCGCGCTATAGCCGAAAGACGGCTGCAGTGCGGAAGCTATCTGCCGGGTGGATGTCCCTGGACGACCTCCTGTTTACTTCTGCAATGCGCGCTCCCGCGGGCGCGCATCGGGGAAGTTCTGTGCTGGCCATGTCCCTTGGACACAGCCAGTCACAGATCGCTGAAAACGGCCAATCATAGCGGCCATTTTCAGCGCGATCGGCGATGCCAATGAGAGACGATCTCATATGTTTACATATGAGATCATCTCTCATCGCCAGTGTTCTGTGGCTCTCCCTCCTCACACAGAGACAGCGTGTTAGGAGGGAGAGCGAACCGCTGCGGCGGTAAGTAAAAAATAAAAAATAAAGTGTCAAACTGCCATCTGTCCCTGCCATCTATCCCCAGTGCCATCTGTCCCCACTGTCATCAGTGCCACATAGTGCCATCTGTCATCAGTGCCATCTGTCATCAGTGCCACATAGTGCCATCTGTCATCAGTGCCATCTGTCATCAGTGCCACATAGTGCTATCTGTCATCAGTGCCACATAGTGCCATCTGTCATCAGTGCCACCTGTCAGTGTCATGTGCCATCTGTCATTTGTGCCACGTATCAGTGCCATCTGTCATTAGTGCCACATATTAGTGCCATCTGTCATCAGTGCCACGTGTCATCAGTGCCACATATTAGTGCCATCTGTCATCAGTGCCACCTGTCATCAGTGCCACGTGTCAGTGCCACCTGTCATCAGTGTCACGTGTCATCAGTGCCACGTATTAGTGCCATCTGTCAGTGCCACGTACTAGTGACATCTGTCATCGGTACCACGTATCAGTGCCATCTGTCATCAGTGCCACATCAGTGTCAGTGCCACATCAGTGCCATCTGTCATCAGTGCCACGTATCCGTGCCATCTGTCATCAGTGCCACGTCAGTGTCACGTGTCATTGTCGTGGTGCTCCAGGGCCTTCAAAAGTGTAATAGGTAATCAACAAGTTAAATATGTAATTTATGCTCCTAGAACACCTGATGGCGCTCCCTGCATGTTGGGCCTCTCTATGTGGCCACGCTGTGAAAAAGCCCCACACATGTGGTATCGTAATACTCAGGAGGAGTAGCAGAATGTATTTTGGGGTGTCATTTGTGGTATATACATGCCATGTGAGAGAAATAACCTATTACATTGACAATTTTGTGGGGGAAAAAAAAATCTTCATTTTGCAAAGAATTGTGGGAAAAAATGACAACATCAAAAACCTCACCATGCATCTTACTAAATACCTTGAAATGTCTACTTTCAAAAAAAGGGGTCATTTGGTGTGTATTTGTACTTTCCTGGCTTGTTTGGGTCGCAAGAAATGAGAAATGAGGCCGCCAGTACATCAGGTGTGATCATTTTTTTATGATTTGCACCACAGCTTGTAGACTCTCTAACTTTCACAAAGACCAAATAATATCCACCAATTTTGGTTATTTTTACCAAAGATATGTAGCATTATAAATTGTGGCCAAAATGTATGAAGAAAAATTACTAATTTGCTAAATTTTATCATAGAAACTAAGAAAAATGCGTTTTTTTTTTCAAAATTTTCGGTCTTTTTTCATTTATAGCGCAAAAAATAAAAAACCCAGAGGTGATCAAATACCACCAAAAGAAAGCTCTATATGTATGAAAAAAAGGACAAAAAATTCATTTGGGTACAGTATTACATGACTGAGTAATTGTCATTCAAAGTGTGACAGCGCTGAAAGCTGAAAATTGGTCTGGGCAGGAGGGGGGTTTAAGTGCCCAGTAGGCAAGTGGTTAAATGAATTATTATTATTATTTTTATTATTATAGAGGATTTATATAGCGCCAACAGTTTGTGCAGTGCTTTACAGACAGACAGTACAGTTACAGGCAGACAGTACAGTTATAATACAATTCAATACAGGAGGAATCAGAGGGCCCTGCTTATTAGAGCTTACTATCTAGGAATATCTAAATATATATATTTTTTAACTTTACTTTTTTATTGTAGAGCAATTAATGTATTGATCCTTATAGTGATTCTCACCCTTCAGTGCTCCTTTTCTCAATTTCAGAGATCTCCAGTGAGATAAAATTCATGCTGGATATTAATTTGCATCATTTATAAATCAGAGAATGTATTTCTGTGTTTTCTAGAGGACATCCGGAGGTTCCGCCATCAGCTGTCGTCATATGATGATCCATCACTGAGGAGGATATATGAGTATTATAGATATGATCTGATCTACATCCTGGAGAACATTGATCCTCATGCTGTCCTGGTAGAACTAAAATCTCGTAATGTCTTAAACACAAAGGTAAGAAAAATATATTTCTAAATTACCTACAGCAATATATTTATAAGTAAAGGGGAACTCTGATTCATATTTGCAAACATAGAGTCCTTTATAATTGTACACCATATTACTCCATACTGATCATAAACAGCTGAACATATAAGTCCTCCCAATAAACATGACCATATCAAAACTTCATTACATCCCACAAAATATATTGAAGTCATTTACACAACTGCTCCCACCAGAATAAAGGGGGCTTTCTCCCACCAGAATGTAATAATGCACTAAGGGGTTGATTTACTAAAGGCAAATAGACTGTACACTTTGGAAGTACAGTTGCACTCATTTTCCCCAGAGCTTAGCAAATGTGGTGAAGCTTCATTTTGCAAAGAATACCCAATCAGATGCAAGGAAAATAAACATTATTCTTGCACATGATTGGATGATGGAAATCAGCAGAACTACACCACATTCACTAAGCTCTGGGGAAAATACGTTCTTCTGTACTTTTAAAGTGCACAATCTATTTGCCTTTAGTAAATCCACCCCATTGCCTTTAAAATTGCTTCTATCAATGTATCCAATTGTATCTACAATATATTTTAATCATCTTCTTTTATAACCTTTTATTGCTAAAAATACTCTTCACATCACAGTAGCAAATGAATGTTCTCAAAATACAAATCAGAGATTTCTTACTCCTAGTAAAGTGTGCTGTTCCTTGAATGACTTTGAATTTAGACAGTGTGTTCTATGTAAGTGTATGTGTGCTATGAAATGGCTTACTGTATTGTATATAGTGTTATAATAAGCCTTCAGAAACACGAATGAGGTGTGAGTGTGTAACATTATGACTTCACCATAGTTTTCTATGATATGGCACCATATAGTCTTCACAATCATGGAATATATTTACTTTTTACACAAATATTTAAATGTCCATTTGGACTACAATATACTGTATGAGGTCCAGTAATATGACAATGTTACCACAGAAATAACGCCACATCTTACACTCTCCCATCCATAACCCTATATACATATCAGACATGATACCGTCTTCCCTATAGCTGCATGTCATCTGGGGTAAGCAGAACGTTTTCATCAACTTGGTTTTGTAGTGAAATTGACAAAATTTGTCTTAAAATTTGTTTTTCTTTTGAAAGGTAAGAGCACTATAGATCTACAGTGTCTTGAAAAAGTATTCATACCCCTTAAAATTTTCCACATTTTGTCATGTTACAACCAAAAATTTATTCTATAGGATTTTATGTGATAGTCCAACACAAAGTGGCACATAATTGTGAAGTGGAAGGAAAATAATAAATGGTTTTCAATTTTTTCATAAATAAATATGTGAAAAGTGTGGTGTGCATTTGTATTCAGCCCCCTTTACTCTGATACCTCTAACTAAAATCTAGTGGAACCAATTGCCTTCAGAAGTCACCTAATTAGTAAATAGAGTCCACCTGTGTGTAATTTATTCTCTGTATAAATACAGCTGTTCTGTGAAGCCCTTAGAGGTTTGTTAGAGAACCTTAGTGAACAAACAGCACCATGAAGGCCAAGGAACACACCAGACAGGTAAGGGATAAAGTTGTGGAGAAGTTTAAAGTGGGTTTAGGTTATAAAAAAATATCGCAAGCTTTGAACATCTCACGGAGCACTGTTCAATCCTTCATCCAAAAATGGAAAGAGTATGGAACAACTGCAAACCTACCAAGACATGGTCGTCCACCTAAACTGACAGGCCGGGCAAGGAGAACATTAATCAGAGAAGCAGCCAAGTGGCCCATGGTAACTCTGGAGGAGCTACAGAGATCCATAGCTCAGGTGGGAGAATCTGTCCACAGGACAACTATTAGTTGTGCACTCCACAAATCTGCCCTTTATGGAAGAGTGACAAGAAGAAAGCCATTGTTGAAAGAAAGCCATAAGAATTCCTGTTTACAATTTGTGGGAAACCATGTGGGGGACACAGAAAACATGTGAAAGAAGGTGCTCAGGTCAGATTAGACCAAAATTGACTTTTTTGGCCACACTATGTGTGGCAGAAAACTAACACTGCAAATCACCCTGAACACACCATCCATGAAACATGGTGGTGGCAGCATCATGTTGTGCTGATGCTTTTCTTTAGCAGGGACAGGGAAGCTGGTCAGAGTTGATGGGAAGATGGATGGAACCAAATACAGGGCAATATTAGAAGAAAACCTGTTAGAGTCTGCAAAAGACTTGAGCTTGGGCGGAGGTTCACCTTCCAGCAGGACAACGACCCTAAACAAAGCTCAAAGCTAAACATGCTCAAAGCATATTTATGTGTTAGAATTGCCCAGTCACAGTCAGACCTAAATCCAATTGATAATCTGTGGCAAGACTTGAAAATTGCTGTTCACAGATGCTCTCCATCCAATCTGACAGAGCTTTTTTTATTCATTTTATTTAGATGTATAGATAACAGAACATTTGAGCTGTGTCAACATAACACCAGCCCACATAGTGGCCACACAACTGACTAACAAAAAACAGTCCAACTTTAACCCCCCCTCCCAGGGCCGGACTGGGAATGAAAACCAGCCCTGGAAAAAATGTCAATACCAGCCCCATAGCATTATTATACCAGCCCAACAGCATAACCATCACAACGTCATTATTTCCTTGTTCATGAAAGGGAAGACCATGCATTTTAAAGCACATTTAAAGAGTGCATTATGTATAGATAAGACACATATAAAAGCACATAGGCTTTATATATATATATATATATATATATATATATATATATATATATATATATATATAGCAAATTACAGTTAAAAGTGGTAAAAGTGTTTAATGGGCACAGTGGTGGCAATTTATGGGTACAGTGGCTGCGTTTGATGGTACAGTGGCAGCGTTTAATGGGCACAGTGGCTGCAATTGATGGGGTACAGTGGCTGCATTTGATGGGCACAGTGTCAGCGTTTAATGGGCACAGTGGTGGCAATTTATGGGGTACAGTGGCAGCGTTTAATGGGCACAGTGGCTGCAATTGATGGGGTACAGTGGCTGCATTTGATGGGCACAGTGGCTGTGTTTAATGGGCACAGTGGTGGCAATTGATGGGTACAGTGGCTGCGTTTGATGGTACAGTGGCTGCGTTTGATGGTACAGTGGCAGCGTTTAATGGGCACAGTGGTTGCAATTTATGGGTACAGTGGCTGCGTTTGATGGCACAGTGGCTGCGTTTGATGGGCACAGTGGCTGCAATTGATGGGTACAGTGGCTGCGTTTGATGGGCACAGTGGCTGCAATTGATGGGTACAGTGGCTGCGTTTGATGGTACAGTGGCTGCGTTTGATGGTACAGTGGCTGCGTTTGATGGTACAGTGGCTGCGTTTGATGGTACAGTGGCAGCGTTTAATGGGCACAGTGGCTGCAATTGATGGGGCACAGTGGCAGCAATTTATGGGTACAGTGGCTGCGTTTGATGGGCAGGGCATAGTGTTGGCAAGCTATGGGCACAGTGGCAGCGTTTGATGGTATACAGCTTTTCAAAGATAATCTGGCACTTGAACAAAACATGGGAGAGGGAGAGAGAGAGAGAGAGAGAGAGAGAGAGAGAGAGAGAGAGAGAGAGAGAGAGAGAGAGAGAGAGAGAGAGAGGGGGGGGGGGGGAGAGAGAGAGAGGGGGGAGAGAGAGAGAAAGAGAGAGAGAGAGA